>PVKS010013791.1:0-49919 GCA_004027875.1 Aplodontia rufa | reverse complement strand
CTGCCCTTCACTCCGTTTCAACAGCTGCCCTAGAGCGATCTTGTTACTATTTCCACAGTTCCTTCAGGAAGGGCTGCTAGGTTGTGCTTTGCTAGGCTTCCTAATTCTTATGCAAAGAGTTAGGATGTGTTGGAATGTGCTAACCACAGGCTGTTCCCTACCTAGTTGTTTGTCTGTACTCAATCTGCATAACCCCTGGAAACTCCCTTAGAAGGATTATTGATTCCTTGGCTGTCTCCCCTCCTCCATATATAAAAACCCGTGTGCCTTAGTAATAAACGGATTCTGAGCTGCCATCAGCTGCGTGTGGTTGCCTCGTTTCCCCGGCTGGGAGGGAAGGGGTCCCCAGATGAGGGGGGACCCGGGTTCCAGCCGTCGGCACTCACCCTCCTCCTGATCGGCTCCTGGGGGACAATACAGCCCCCCAACATGCACCTCCTCCCCATGAGAAGAAAGTTAAAATGATTCCTATTCCTGTGATTCTTATTTACAGGGTAGACCAGCAAAAGCCAGGCCTTTTAGCAGCCTAACCCTTGGGGTGCTTCTAACTGGAATCCCGACTGTGCAGTCAATCATCCTGTTGACACTGACCATCTGTTAGAAATAAGAAGTCCAATGATCCATTTTTAGAATGTAGTCTTAACTTAAGGTTTGCCTATAAAAGGAAGTCATCTTTGGTCTGCAAGCTTGTGGTCAGAGATAATGTTTTTAAACTCTTTATCAGATATCCCATTACACCTGACCTATAGCAATTTCCTTTACCTGTCCCGTTTTATATTAGGCCAGTGTACAGAGCTTGTCCAATCAGAGAGAAGGGTAGGTGTGCCTCAAGCTGTCAGGCGCACTGACAGCCCAAGAGTGTTTGGTCATTGAATCCCCTTTGTGAGCTCACCCTTCTGCAGAAGTAAAGCCTATATTCCTCACCCACTTCCAGGCATGTGTTCGATATTCTAATGGTACCTAATAATTGTTAATAATTTTATTTCTAATATTATGTACCCTCCCCCTTATCTATTTTGACCATCTCAGGGGAAATAATCTTCCCAACTTTTCATTAAGAATTTTCATTTTCGGGCTGGAGTGGTGGCTCAGCGGTTTCGGCACTTGCCTGGCAAGCGTGAGGTCCCGGGTTCGAACCCCAGCACTACGTACACAACTAAGTTTTGGAGCAGGAAAGACCATGTGAAAGACTAAATAAAGTTGTTTCACTCAAAAAAAGAATTTCCTTTTTCTTTGTTTTAGTGTGTGTCCTTGTGCAGCTGATTGGTTCTTGGACATACATATACATACATATTTTCTTCCTTTTTTCTTTTGCCTCTTCATCTTTAGCTTCTTTTTTTTTTTTTTTAATGTATATATTTTCCCTTGCCCTGATTGGGATGGTTGGATTTTAGGTCAGTATGTTTAGCTATTGTTCTGTATTGTCTCTCATTCATATGGTTTACCTTTTCCTCATTCTACTCTTCCTTCTGTTAACAACCAAATTCTGTTGTTCTTCCATTCACTCATCAATTACATTGTTACCTTTATTTTTTCTATTACCTATGTAAGCCATCTCATTCTATATCTCTTCTACTTTCTCTCCCTTCATGTTCTGAAACTATAAGCTACTCTAACTTCTTTTCACATTTCCTTTTCTTCTAATTTTCTATTTCCTTACCCCCTCATTGGTTTATCCAGCTCAAGACCTCACCATTAATGCTGGTATAACCCTTACTGCTATGGATGCCAAAGTTGTTACCTTTGTGTCGCCCAAAAAGTCATGTGTGAAATAATGCAAGAAGGATTAGAGGGCAGATAATTGGGTTATGAAAGCCTGAACATAATCAGTGAATTAATCTCCAGATAGGAATTACCTGAGTGGTAACTGTAGGAAGGATGTGGCTGCAAAAAAAAGACTCATTGGGGGCATGCCTTTGGTATATATATTTGGTGAGCTAAGCACAGGCACTTTCTGCTTCCTGGTATGATGTCTTGAGCCACTTCGCTCCACCATAATCTTCGCCATGATATTCAGCTACACATCTGGCTGAATAAAGCCAGCTATATAGCTGGCTTTCTAAGGACTCAGACCTCTGAAACCATGAGGCCCCAAATAAACTCATCTTATTTTAAGTTGTCTCATCAGGTCTTTTAGATGTAGCACTGAAAAATCTGAGTAAAATTAAAAAACACATATGTAAAAGCATCAAAAAATATAAAGCCCCCAAATGACCAAGGACAGGATTTACTGCACATGACAGCAATTTCATACTAACGGGGATGGGAATGTAAATTACAATTTCCAAAATCTTGTTTAAAACAATGTTAAGTGAATCGCTTATAGGGCACATATAAAAAATTATATAACTGGTTAAATGTCAAATATGCAAAAAAAAAGAAATACATGAAAGAAAAATGAAAAAGAAGGATACATATTAAACTATAATAGAAATTTGGCAACTCAAAAAATTGTTTAACTCCAATACAGCACTGTGTAACATTGAAACCATAAAGTAAAATTCAATATTGCATTTTTCCATGAAATATATTTCTGAGAATTCAGTCCTTGCCTCCAGTGATATCCAATAAGGAGGACATGGTTTTGAGAAAAGGGAAGAGGAACTTTTATTGCTTTGCTAGCAAAAGAGAAACACAGGGGACTCCTGTCCGAGATGATGCCATTCCTCCCATGACAGGGAACATGGGGCATTTAAAAGGGTGATTTCGGGGGTACATTCCACATATTCTGTATTTAGAGTTGTCATTGAATTGTTAATTTAATAGATGGACCTTTCTGAGTTCTGTTGGTGTTCTTCCTATAGTTTGAATTACTCTGTTGCTGTGGTGAATGTATGCTCAAGACAGAAATATGATTGGAATGGGAAAGAAATCAATCCAGCTTCCACTCAGATTAGGGAAGGAGAGAGATTAATGAGGAAGAAGGGGGGTGGAAGAAAAAGAAACATGTCATTTAAAAATTGTCACAATGGCCCAGAAAAAGCAGGCATTTTAAAAACATGAAGTTCACCATTGTTATAATCAGATTATATTAAGTATCTCAGGATGACCAACTACAAATTTAAAAGATTCTTAAAACAGCATTTCTTGTAAATTTATTAATTTTCTAATATTGATATTGTTATGAAAAATTTTGTAATTTATATAGGTAGATTCGCCTTTTCTATGTATTATTACTATTTAAAGATTTTTTTGTTTTTTATTAAGAGAAAGGAACAGTGAGAGAGAGAGAAAAAGAGAAGCAATTTTTTATTTAGTTTTTTATGTGGCCTTCAGTGCTCCCAACTTCACTGTGTATGTTGGAGATGCAGTTTGAACTTGTGTATTCACGCATGCTAATAAGCAAGCACTGTAATTGCTGAGCCACTGCTCCAGGCCCTATTTAAAGTTTTGATTTAAAATTTTAAACAAAAAGAATAATTTTACATTTTTCAAATAAAGTCTTCTATTTATAAATAAGTTAAACATGTTCAAATCACCATTAAACTTCATAATATATAAACTATAAAAATGTAATATTTCATCATAATCTGATAATGATAGTATTACAGCTTGAATTTTAAAACAAAGGGATAGGAATGGACATCACAAGATGGCAAGATACTTATTTGAAGAAAATATCTAGTTCACCATTGAGTTTTCAGAAATTATTTCAGAGGACTTATTTCATGATGTGGATCACGGTGTACTTCACCAAGTCTGACTCCAGTTAGACTACTTTATTCAGAAGTAAAAAAAAAAAAAAAAACTCTAAGAAAACTGCCTTGCTGCTAGGTGCATGTATGGGGACAGTTTCTCTGCAGTTCAGTGCTGGTTAGTGCAAGATTTATGGAGAATTAGATTTGGGTGTAGCAAATGAAAGAGTAAATTGAATCAGACTCAGTAGGATACAGTGCCAGTGCACTTCATGACCCCCAATCACCATTGGAGTATGGCTGAAACTGAATGAAACAGTGGGATCTTATCTGCCACACAGAGGCTGGATTCAAATGGGAGCTCTGCTTTGCACCCAACCTGGGACAACTCTGCTCCCTACCTACTGTGGTTCGGGGCAGTAGTAGCCATTTTAAGTAAATAGGCAGGTGAAAAGGAATGAAGACTACAAAGCAGGATACTTCACAATCCTGCCAAGACCCAGTAGAGTCACAGAAGTTTATCCTGGAAGAGGGGGCATGGAAGAAGAACAGAAATCACCTAACACAGTGAGATTTGGATTGGTAGAGAGCAGAGAGCCTAGCTCATAACTGTGCCCCCAACTACCATCCATGAATAAGAGGCCTAACATGACAATCTAAGGCAGGTCAGGAGTTCAGAAGCGTGTGGGGTCTGGGCCCAGTAGGTCAGGAGGGACTGTATATGTGACCAGTAGCACTATTTCTCTACATTCACCCCCTTGAACCTGGAATACTGATGCCTCCTGAGGTTTTTATCAGCAGAGACCATCAGAGCCCCAATCCCCGTGGCAACAGTTCACATGAATTCTCGGGGCAGTAACCACCCAGCAAAGGCCAGGAGGCTGAACTAGACCCAATCATGCTCCAGCAATCTGTCTTTAATCCAGTAAAGCTTACACCACATGATAGTGTCACATCAGATTGTGGGTACCTTCTAGCAAGACTCAGGCACTGAATATCTGTCAGCAATGGTTAATGAGACACTGTTAGTGGTCACAGTGTTAATTTTTCATTGAGAATTTTTTCTTCCTTTTTCCTTTGTTTTTGATGTGTATTTTTGTGACATCTGGAGAAGTTGATCAATACATGGATATACAAATATAAACATTTTAGTAGTTTTTTGTTCTATGTTTTCTTATGTGTGTGTGATATTATATTACACTGGTAATCTTCCCTTCTACCTCCTTCTGTAGTATTTGTTAACACCCAACTCTTATACTCTCTCCTCCACCCTTTCTTTAACCTGTTACTTCTGTCATTTCCTCTCTCTCTTTTTTCTCTTCTACCATCAAATACTGCTCCATCTCTACTTCCTCTCTAATCGTGCTCTGTAATTACAAGCCTCTCAAGACCCTCTTTTCACATTTCATTTTCTCCCAGTAGCCTGTAAGTTTACCACCTCCTACCTCAAACTGGTGGTTACAAATCAAGCCCCTAACATTAATGCTATATAGCCATTGCTATTGTGAATACCAAACTTAATAGCTGTTATTTGCATTAAGCGTGATGTAGATGTTGGTTAAATTCTGTTGTGAAAAAAAAAAAAAAAACTTCCAGAAAGGGAAATCCAAGGATCTGATGGATTCTCAACTGAGTCCAACAGATTTTATAGATTTTGCAGTATGAAATAGATCAGAATGAATTGCCTTGGTGACCTCTTTTCAGCTTTCTTGATCAAAAATCATATACACAAATGGTCCACATATTACTTCTGAGCAAAAACCCTCTTTTAATAAGGAGCATGTTGATAATAACCTATAGAATTTTACCTGTGCTTCAAAGAACATGAAGACTCAATAGTATGTGGTGGCAAAGGTCTGTGAACCCAGAAATATGGGAGGCTGAGGCAGGAGGATCTCAAGTTCAAAGTGAGACTAAGAAACTGGAGGACCTGAGCAACTTAATGAGAACCTATTTCAAAATAAAAAATGTGAAATTGGACTAGGGATATGGTTCAGTAGTTAAATGTCCCTGCGTTCAATCCCTGGTAATAAAAACAAAACAAAACAAAAACAACATGGAGACTCTTATGAGGATGATGATTTGTCCTGAGCATTATATATATATATATATATATATATATATATATACACACACACACATATATATAACTATATGTGTACAAATGTATGTATTTAAAACATCTGATACAGAAGTACTTAAATGAATCATCTGAGAAAGAAGTCAGGAAAACATTCCATTTACAATGTATCAAAAACTGAAATAAAATACCTAGGAATAAATATAATCAAGGAGATGAGAGACCTCAATAGTGAAACTATTGAACACTGAAAAAAGAAAGAAGACCCTAGAAGATAGAAAGACCTCCCATGTTTTTAGTTAAGCAAAATTAATGCTGCTAAAATAGCTGTATTAACAAAACTGATGTACAAGTCAGTGCAATCTCTTTCAAATGGCCAATGGCATCCTTTGGAAACTTGAAAAAAAACAATTGTGAAAATCACATGGAATAACAAGACAGACAGAACTGCCAAAGTAAATCTGAGCAGAAAGAGCAATGCTGGAGGCATCCCGGTACTCAGATTCAAATTGTATTACCTAGGTATAGTCATTAAAACATCATGATTATGGAATAAAATCCAAAACTGAGACCAATTGATAGTGCAATAGGCAGTGATAAGTGCAGAGCGATGTGGTCCCCTGATCCTTGACCAAGGCACCTGATAATATTTATGAAATTGGTAAATGGGAAGAGAAAAACCTTCAGAGAAAAAGATAGCTATATAGATCCTAATGAAAATAATGGTACAGATTTTTTGGAAGGAAACTGAGAGGGCCATAAAAAGAATCTTAATTTACTCAAATCAAGCTTTCAAAAGGTTACAGAATGAAAGTAAACAGAATGAAAGGAAGTAAAATTTTTGTATCTGTCCATGTAAATGTACTTACAGATTGTTAATAAAAATGTCATGCCAGGCATAGTGGAGCACACTTGCAATCCAAGTGTCTTGTGTTGAGTCAGGAGGAGCACAAGTTCAAAGCCAACCTCAGCAACTTACGGAGGCACTAACAACTTAACGAGTAAGTGGTCAAGCACCCCTGGATTCAATCTCTAGTCAAAAAAAAAAAAAAAAGAAAAGAAAAGAAAAGAAAAAAATTATACTGTCATGGAGTGATGAGAGAATCAATCCTCATACTCCATACTGTGAAAATGAAAAGTAATCCAAAAATTAAAAGTATATTATCTAGACATAAAATTCATAATAAATGTGGGAACTACCAAATAACCCTCTGGCCAAAACATAATCCAGAAAAAGGGTGAGTGAAAAAATATATGAAATAACAACACTCAAAGGCACTCAATACATTGGTCATTGAAACTAGTGATTCTGGAGAGACGGAATCAAATGCAGTTCAGTTCTAAAATGACACTATCTTCCTGCTAGGAGGTAAATAAGTTTAGTTACTTATTTTTTATTCATTATTAAATGATTGTGTAAGTATTTTTTGTTTTCTACATTGTTGATTTCCACCCCAAGATCCCTCCCTCTCTTCACTCTCCCCTCTATCCCATTCTTTTCCTTCTCCTCTACCCTCTTTACCAATCTGTGGTTCCCTTAGATTATGTGCTGTTTTGGCTATAACAGTCAAGTACATGTCCTCAACTATTTTTTGGAGAATCTTTAAAGACTAAGATAAAGGTAGGGGCAACCTATATGGATGTGGAAGGACTTCCTTAGTTGAGTAGTCAGAATGAGCATTCCAAGAAACCTAAGGAACTCAGGGTTTGGAGAACATAGTGATAAGAAAAATAAGTCTATACAGATTTTTAGGGAAGGAACATTATAAACAATAGTTCTATTTGACTCAAATAAATCATTCAAAGTATTTCAAATGTTAAGTACTCAAATTTTGCATTCTGCAGATCTGTAGAAGCTCTCAGTGAAACATTCTGTTGAATACTAATAAGGGAATATATGCAAGGAAATTACTCAACACTACCGGAAAAATAATGTCCTGGAAGAAAAAGAAATAATAGCATCTGTAGTTCAAAAAGGCTGAGAAAAATTCCTATACTGATTACAAGGAAAACTCATGTATGCTTGGGTATTGATTAGAGTACCCAGAACTGTTTTGCCTGAATAGAGAAAGGGAGAAGTTTCACTCTGGAACCCCAAACCAATGTGACATTAATCCAACCCAACAACATTTAAAGGGAAGGCAAAAAGGATCAAAAAGTTATAAAATGAATTGATTATATACCATTAAAAGTGTGTTTTCTGCTATATGGGGAAACTAGAGATGGAAAAGTAACAAAAATGGTTGAGTAGAGTTTCTAAAGTTAAAAAATACATCAGTAAAGGAAATGGACCAAAGTGTGGGAGGCAGGGAAGGAGGGTGAAATGCTAGAGCAATAATGGCCCAATTATGTTGTTACATTTTATGTATGTACAAATATGCAATAACAAATCACATGAATGTGCACAACTAAAATTAATCAATAAAAATGTAGAGAAAGCAAAACCAAAATAAAAATTCTTTAAAATATTTAAAATAGTAATATAAAAATCCATAATCCAAATAAGTAAAAATGCACAATTCACAACTGTAAACAAAAATCAACAACATAGAGAGAAAAGAAAATATAACCTATTCTAGGTTAGGTAATGTAAATAATAAACCATACAGATGATAGAATTAATAGACAGGAGAATGAATATTTATCATGATTATATTCCATATAGTATAAAAATTACATAAAATGTTGAGTATGATAACTAAAAACATGAAAGATATTTTTCAAAACACAAAAATCCTACTTTTAGACCAAAAAAAATCTAATAAAAGCATGGTATGAGATTAAGAGCAGATCAGAAACAATGGAGGAAGCTGAGTAAACTTGAAGATATACCAATAGATTCAATCTATAATGAAATGCAGAAAGATAAAAGACCAATAAATATATTCAAGAAGCCACATACATGTGTAATAGCAGCAATCAACATCTATAACTGTATATAATAGATTATCGTACTATGGTTAGATATGTCAATTACTCTCACTATTAGGTATCATCATAACACACCAAATTTAAAGTGTAGAACTTGCAAAATTGAAATGGAGGAGGGGAAATGTGTTTGAAGGAACACTGATTAAGACATTGCAATAGATTTACTATTGCTAGACTATGGAAACAACCCAGATGTCCCTTGCTGGATGAATGGATCCAAAAACTGTGGTAACATATATATAATGGAATTTTACACAGCAATTAGAAACAATGATATTGTAGCCTTTGAAGGTAAATGGATGGCTATGGAAGAAGTTATGCTTAGTAAAGTCAGCTTAACCCAGAGAACCAAGGGTCAAATGTCTCCACTCATCTGTGGAGGTTGGCCCTGGCCATTCAGAAAGGTAATCTATTATCATGTGTTAAATCCAGATAAGGTGTGATGTTATACAGCCAAATACTTTTTTAGAGATATTGTGGGTAAGCGAAGGGAGGGATATGGGTGGGAAATTGGGGGGGGGGTCACTCCTGGGAGTAAATCTAGTATCCAGAAACTATACACGTTTTATATTATTTTGTTAAAAATTTGTATGGTTGTTCAAAAATAAAAATTAAAATTAAAAAAAAAAGAAAACATTGCAATTGGTTGGGGAGGAAGAAGGTGAGTTTATGGTAGGCAACTTTTCCTGTGGCCCAGAGTCTTGATGGGATTATCCCAGTTTATGTTCAATTTTTCTAGGTGCAATCTGGGAAATATGTCTATGAACTTCTAGTGCTAGTTTGTGAAACTTTTTTGAGAAACTGAGTCCTGGAAGTTTTACATGCAGAAAAAAAGGGTTTTTATCCATCCCACCAGGGGTAAAGCAGGTTAGCTTTGTTTACATTCCATTGGAGCATGGTGGACAACCAGGCCAGTGGAGAGTGGGCCAGAGATCAGTGTGTGGAACTGAACACAACATGGAGAAAAAAAAGGATTTTATCCATCCCACCAGGAACACAGAAATTCGGCTTTGTTTACATTCCGCAGGTTGGGCGGGCTGCGAGCACAGAGGCTGTGAGCGGCTGCAGCTGCAGCTGTGGAGCTGAACAGACCCAGTGACTTCATCGCTGCTGGAATTCCATGCTTTATAAAAACAGAGCATCTGGCAAGTGCATTAGCAGACAACCACTGAGCTCATACACTGCAGGGGGTGAAAGCGGTACTGGGAAGAAGCCCGCTGAGGTGCCCAGTGGAACAGACTGTGGGGGGAAAGCCAGGCTGACATTCCAAGCCCCAGGACACAGCTCTGTCTGGCTTTTTGAGGAGTCTATGAAAAATGCATCAGGAAATGGCCACTGGCTTCAGTTTGATCCAGGAAGACAAGGCTTTGGCCAGGCCTAGGCTCCCCTTTGCTTAGGGGATCTTCAGTTTGTGGAGTAAAGGGGAGCAATTCCCTGCCTTGTCCACTCCCCTCAGCCAGAGGATCATGTGACAAGTTAAAAAGCTCTGAGTCTTCTGCCACAAGAGACAGTGTATGCATCTCCTAACAGAGAGAGAACAGAAATCAACCATACTCCCTGCTCATTAAGTTTTCTGACTTAGGCTCTCCTGGGAGGCTGGCAAAATTCAAGGCTTACCAGAAACAGTCCCTTTCATTAGAAACCACTCCTAGAAATCCCAGGAGTCTGAGGACACCCCAATCCTCTTTGTGAGATCATATAACCACAGACTGAGAGACATTCATATCGAAACCCAGAAGGACAGTGAACAACTCCTCCCAAAGGTCCCAGAGATGCCCTTACTGCCTATAGTTCCAAGTTTTCTTTCAGAATTTTTTACTTTTTATCTGATTTTGCATACATATATACATCTTTTTTTCTTTCTTGCCTTCTGTTTATCTCCTGTTCTCAATGTGTATTGATGCAATAGCTGGAACAGTTTATCAATTCATGGATATAAAAAAATATTAGCTATTTTCGCTTTATTTTCTTTTGTTTTCTGGATTATTTTGCTCTCTTCTGGATTATTTTTTATTTTTATTCTCCTCTTTTTATTCCTGTTTCTTTTAGTTTTTGTTTTTGTGCATTTGTTCATTTCCTTGTTCTCCCTCCTGAAAAGAGGGATTCTGGTCAGAGAATTTAGTATAGGAAGTATATTGTACTTGACCACCCTATTTTACCTATGCATGCTTCTACCCTTATGCAATCTCCCAAATCTTATTAATATCTCTTTTACCCCTCCTATATTTTACCACTGCTATACCTGCTTCACCTAAGGTCTGTTTTTTCTCTCCTTTTTTCTTTTTTCCTTTTTTTCTTTCACTTATTCATTTTTCTAATATTTTTCTTTCTCTTTCTTTCTTGTTCTTTCTCTCTTCAGCAGATCCTATACCCCCTTCAACTCCTCACTGCCCACTATTGGTCAATATAGCAAACTAGCTCATAATGTCCTTGGATTGATATAAACCACACCTTATATTAACTTCTTCTCCCCTGTACTCTCTAAACTCCTAAAGTATATTCTGTTCTCTCTTTTCCTCACTCAAAGCTTTTAAT
Organism: Aplodontia rufa; assembly: GCA_004027875.1. Classification (NCBI taxonomy): domain Eukaryota; kingdom Metazoa; phylum Chordata; class Mammalia; order Rodentia; family Aplodontiidae; genus Aplodontia; species Aplodontia rufa. Next base: position 38,738 of record PVKS010013791.1, on the reverse strand, counting down.
CTACTCACATCCCATTTTTATCTTTTCCTTATTCCTAATTGAATCACTGAACACATGCTAACACCTTCTAGTTCTTTTTTCTAATTTCAGGAGCTCCACACAACTTCCCTACCCCACATCCTTGGATTTCTAGATTGTACTTCCCCACATCTACAGAGAACCTACTAACTGAAGTGAAGGTCATTCTTCAAAATGGTTATTTGATGGTTATTTTAAAATATTGTGAGAGCTCTCAGGGAAAAAAGAAACACTCCTAAAGGTAATAATTACAATTATAATTGTTTTAGTTGAAACTATTCAGTATGTGCACCAGTAGGCTCACATTTCTTCATTGACTGGACTGGAAACCATTGAGTTGTGCTTCCCAAGTAGCACCCCAGCCCAATGAAGCACAGGCATAAGAAGTTCCAATAACCATTAAAACACTAACTAACAGAGTAGGTCTTCAAGCCACATTCCCTGTATCTGAAAATGAGGAAAAGGGGTAATTATTCCTATCCTCACTCTCACAGCTCCCCATCCAAGGACTCCATGGCAGGGATCCTATATGAAATGTTAGAAAAATATACCATCCTTATGATCAATAACTCAATCAAGGAGTTGAAAGAAGAATTAACAAGGAGATCAGAGATCAGTTTCAGGTGATGAGAGACAACTTTCATAAGGAAATATGGGAGCAATTCCATGAAATGAAAGATCATATTTATAAAGAGTTAGATATCCTAAAGGGAGATGTAGTAGATCTATCAGAATTGAAAAATACTGTCAGGGGCTGGAGCGGTGGCTCAGTGGTTTCGGTGCTTGACTGGCAAGCACGAGGACCCAGGTTCAAACCCCAGCACCATGTACACAACTGAGTGTTGGAGCAACTAAGGCCATGTGAAAAAACTAAATAAAATTGTTTCTCTCTTTCTCTGTCTCTCTCACTGTCCCTCTCTCTTTAAAAAAAAAAAAAATACTGTCAAACAAATTAAATCCTCACTAGAAGATACTAACACCAGAATAAACTCAAAAGAAAATAGAACCTCAGTTCTCGAAGAATGAACCTCAGATAATGAAGACAGGTTGAGCAATGTCGAGTTCAAGAAGGACAGACAAGAATAAAAATTAATCATGCATTAACAGAACTTCCAAATAATATTTGATGAGAGGAGAAGAAACAACCTGAGAATAGGTGGACTGGAAGAAAACATCATACAACAAACAGGTGGCATTAAGAACATATTAAATGAAATACTCAGGGAAAACTTTCCTCATATCAGGATTCATCCAGATCACCAAATCCAAGACACATATAGAACACCAAACAGACCTAAGAAAATGAGAAATAACCAAGACATATCATATATAAAGTGATTAACAGAGAAACTAAATAAAGAATTCTAAAAGCAGCCCCAAGTCACATTCAGAGGAAGACCACTCAGAATCAGAATGGATTTTTCGACCAGACAATGAAGGCCAGAAGAGCTTAAAACAGTATTTTTCAAGTCCTGAAAGAGATCAATTTCCAGCCAAAGTTAATATACCCTGCAAAACTCAGCTTTAAATGTGAAAGAGAAATTTAAAACTTCAATGATGAATTCAAGCTAGCAAGATACATGAACACAAAACCTGCATTACAGAATATTCTCAAGGACATTCTTCATTCAGAAGAACATGTTAATAATTCTCTTAACTCCTAAACAAAAGAGTGTCTACAATCATAATACACTCCAATAGAAACCCAAGATGGTGCAAAAAACAGCAACAAATGCAAAGTCTGGGACTCAGATTCTCATATCTATCCTAACTCTGAAGGTGAATGGTCACAACACCCTAATTCAAAGACACACATTGGCTTCCTGGAACACAGAACAAAATCCAACAATATGTTGTCTACAAGAGACACACTTCACACTCAAAAATAGATACGGACTGAAGGTGAAATGTTGGGAAAATGTCTACCAGGACTGTGGACCAAAAAAAGCAAGCTGGCATGGTAATCAAAATATCTGATAAAGTTAACTTTGATCCAAAACTACTTAAAAAGGACAAAGATGGACACTACATCATACTAAAAGGGATAATTCACCAAGAACACTTAACGATAATTAACATTTATGCCCCCAATCACAATTCCCCCAAATACATGGAAAAAATACTCAAAGACATTAAACCCCTCAGATCTGAACACAATAATACTAGGGGATTTCAGTATACCATTATCAACATTGGACAGATCATCAAAACAAAAAATCAACAAAGATATCTCCACTCTGAATTTCTGTATTAACCAATAGGGTTTCACATATATCCACAGAATATTCCATCCAAAATTGGCTGAATTTCGTTCTTCTCAGCAGCTCACGGATCCTTCTCGAAAATAGACCACATCCTAATCCACAGAGCTAACCTTAACAAATACAAGAAAGTGAGTATAGTCCCATGTATCCTGTCAGATCACAATGCCATGGCCTTAGCAATCAACAACAACAACCAAAAAAACAAACAAAAAAAAAAACAGAAGCTACTCTAATACTTTGAAATTAAACAAAGAATGGATAAAAAACCAAATGATATAAGAAATCAAGAAGTTCTTGGAAATGAGTGAGAATGATGAAACGACATATCAAAACTTCTGGGATAGTATGAAAGCATACTTAAGAGGTAAATTTATAGTGCTGAATGCATACAACAAAAATCTGGAAAGAGCCCAAATAAATAGTCTTATGCTCAACTCAAATTCCTACAAAAAGAGGAACAATCCAATCTCAAAGATAACAGAAGACAGGAAATAACTAAATCAGAGCTGAAATCAATGAAATTGAGAACAAAAAAAAATGCAAAGTATCAATAAAACGAAGAGTTGATTCTTTGTAAAAATAAATAAGATTGACAGACCCTTTGCCAGTCTCACCAAAAAGAAGATTGAAATGAAGCAAATCAATAAAATCAAAGACAAAAATGGAGATGTCACCACAGACTCAACCAAAATCCAGGGGAATAATCAGATCTTATTTTGAAAATGTATACTCTGCCAAGTTTGATATTCTGAAAGATATGGACAGATACTTAGCCACATACAACACCCCCCAGATTAACACCCGAAGAAATTGAAAACCTAAACCAACCTATCTCAGGTTCTGAAATCGAGGTAGCAATCAAAGGCCTTCCAAAAAAGTAAAGAAAGTAAAGTCCTAAACCTGATGGATTCATGACAGAATTTTACCAAATGTTTACAGAAGAATTAACACCGATCTTCTATAAGCTTTTTGATGAAATTGAAAGGGACGGAGCACTACCAAACACTTTTTATGAAGCAAATATAACTCTCATACAAAAATCTTAAAAAGACTCATCAAGAAAAGAAAACTATAGACCAATTTCTCTGATGAACATAGATGTAAAAATCTCTAAAAAATTCTAGCTAATCAGATCCAAAAGTGCATTAAAAGGATAATACATCATGATCAAGTGGGCTTCATTCCTAGAAAACAGGGCTGGTTCAACATTCATAAATCAATAAATGTAATTCACCACTTCAATATAATTAAAAATAAAAATCATATAATCATCTCAATCAACACAGAAAAGGCTTTTGAAAAAATTCAGCATCCTTTTATCCTCAAAACCCTGGAGAGGATAGGGATCAAAGGAAGATATTTTAACTATGTAAGATCCATTTACAACAGACCCATAGCAAACATTATACTCAATGGTGAAAGACTGAAAGCATTTCCACTTAATTCAGGAACAAGACAAGACTGTCCACTTTCACCACTATTATTCAATATAGTCCTTGAAACTCTTGCCAGAGCCATCAGACAAGAGAAGGAAATCAAAGGATTTCAAATAGGAAAAGAAGAAGTCAAGTTGTCTCTATTTACAGATGACATGGTCCTCAACCTAGAAGGCCCTATAAGCTCAACCAGGAGACTTCTAGAGCTTATAAACAACTTCAGCAAAGTGGCAGGTTTTAACATTAACACCAATAAATCGTTTGTTTTCCTATACTCCAGCAACAAGGACACTGAAGAAGAAATTAGGAATTCTGTCCCTTTCACCATCTTCTCCAAAAAAATAAAATACTTGTGAATAAGACTCATAAAGTATGTCAAGAACCTGTACAACAAAAATTATCAAACTTTAAAAAAAGAAATTATAGAAGATCTGAGTAGATGGAAAAACATTCCATGTTCATGGTTAGGTAGAGTCAATATCATCAAAATGGCCATTCTACCCAAGGCCTTATACAGATTTAATCAATCCCATCAAGATACCAATGTCATTCTTCATGGATATAGAAAAAGCAATACTCAAATTTGTATGGAATAACAGAAGACCTAGAATAGCCAAAACATTACTCATCAAGGAGGAGGAGGCAGGAGGCATCTCAATTCCTAACCTGAAATTATATTACAAGGCTATAGTAACAAAAAAAAGCATGATATTGGTACCAAAACAGAATGGAAGACCAATGGAATAGAATAGAGGATTCTGAGATGAACCCTCATACCTTTAACTATCTGATATTTGATAAAGGAGGCAAAGGCATAGTGTGGATGAATGATAGCCTGTTCAACAAATGATGTTGGGCAAACTGGACAGCCATATGTAGACAACTAAAATTGGATCTTTATCTTTCACCCTGCACAAAAATTAAATCAAAATGGTTTGAGGTTCTGGATATTAAACCAGCAACTCTACAATTGCTTGAAAAAGAAGTAGGATCGATGTTACATGACAAGAGTTCAGCACAGCCTTCTTTAATAAGACTCCAATGGTGCAAGCAGTAAAATCAAAAATAAATGCACGGGATGCAACTAAACCAAAAAGCTTTTGCACAGCTAAGGATTTAGTCAAGAGTCTCAAGAGAGAACCTACAGAATGGGAGAAAATTTATGCCTGATACACCTCAGACAGAGGGCTAATATCCAGAATATACAAAGAACTGAAAATATTAAATACCAAAACCACAAATAACCCAATTAATAAATGGGCTCTGGAACTAAAAAGAAGCTTCTCATTGGAAGAAGTCCAAAAAGCCTATAAACATATGAGAGAATGCTCTACACATCACTAGCAATAAGAGAACTGCAAATCAAAACTTCACTGATAATCCACCTCAATTCAGTCAGAGTGGCAAAAATGAGGTATACAAACAACGACAGGTGATAGAGTGGATGTGGGAACAGAGGAACACTGTTACATTGCTGGTGGGAATGTAAACTGGTACAGCCACTCTGGAAAGCAGTGTGCATACTCCTCAAAAAATTAAGGCTGGAACCCCCTTTCGACCCAGCTATCCCACTCCTGAGTATCTTCCCAAAAGAGCTAGAATTGGCTTACTATAGAGATACAGCTTCATCAATGTTTACAGCAGCTCAATTTACTATAGCTAAATTATGGAACCAACCCAGATACCTCTCACTTGATGAATGGATCCAAAAACTGTGGTACATACATACAATGGAGTACTACTCGGCTATTACAGAAAATGATATTACGGCATTTGCAGCCAAATGCATGGAGATGGAAAAAATTTTGCTAAGTGAAGTATCCCAATCTCAGAGACTCAAGGACCAAATGTTTTTCTCTCATTTGTGGAAGCTAGAATATAAGTGGAAACAGTAGGTTAAATGGCTAATTTAACAATTAACTCAACATGTTTGAAATCTTACGTGATCATGGGGAACTGTGCCTTAAGTTCTTGAGGGATATAGGGAGGCAGGTAGGGATTGGGGAAGGGAATAGGAATGACATATGACCAGAGGTTGGTCGTATGGGGGATTCTAATCTGAGGGGAACCTCTGACTTCCAGGAGAAGCCCAATTAACTTGGGGCTTAAGTAAAGTGAAGCATGGAACCATGGGGAACCCAAAGGGGGGAACCCATGATATGGCACCAGTATTGGCTTGTTCTGTCATTACACTTTTGTTCTTGATTGTTTGACAATGAACCCCTCCTAGTTGTAAGATCATGTTTATAGAATAAAAATTTTTAAAAACTACAATAAATAAGTGAATATAAAAATTTAAGATAAGCTACAATCACAAGAAATTAAAGACAATTACATTATGACATATAACAGATTATCTTATGTCTTGATCAATAGAAAAATCATGACTAGAGGAAGAAAGTGGCCTCTCCAGGGAAATGAGAATAATAATGAAAGCAATTTTCTTGTAAGCAACAATGTAAGGCAGAAGACTTCTGAGCAGTGTCTTTAAAATACTTAGAACTGAGTCTAGACACCTAAAAGAGCAATAGTAACCATACATAACAGTGTTTGGGGCACATAGACAGATTATTAAACATCAATTAACAGAAAATCTAGAATTAGACTTAAGTCATGTAAAATTCAGTATATGATAATGATGGCAAATTGGTGCTGATGGTTAGCAACAGAAAAAATATATAGATGAACAGGATACATTTTTTGTGTGATACCACAGATCAAAAATTTTCCATGTGAGAGGAAAGCTTTTTTGCCAATGAATTATAACCATATCACAGATTCTTTTTAATTATGACTTAAAAGTCAGTCTTACAAGATTGGAATACTACTGTTCAGAGTAAAATAACCATAATCAAAGTCTACAGTCAAACAACTTGGGAAAAATTGAGAAAATTTGGCCAAAGATAAAGATCAAGAAAGAGCAAACACATATGACCCTGAAACATGAAAGTATTTTCATCCATAGTTTTAATCAGTTTATACTATAGATGTATCATTCTCAACTCTTTGGAGTCATCTCTTTTGTTTTACGAAGTTCCCTGATGGGGAGGCTGATAGAAATGTGTAACACTACAATTTCTGAACAGGGTTGGATAGTGGGAGATGTACTTACATATTTGACCTTCCAGGATTGCAACATGAAAATATATTTATGAATATAAGATAGCATATGCACAAGTCTGTTTAAAATCAGAAAATACAAGAGGATTGAAAATATCAGTAGATAAATGAATCACTGTATTTTATGGCCCTACATATAACTTGGAAAAAAATCAAGCAAAATCAAATATTTTGTTGGAGAAAAGAGCAAGCTGGAATTTAGAGAAACATCAGTACATTTTTCGATATCCCAGCCCCCATCCTATGTACCCAATTGTAAGAGAACCAATATATTATTGGTGTCGTATATGCATTTCTGGATAATTAAATCACATCATTTCCCCTTTCAATATGTGAGAATGAAGGAACCAGGAACATTGTTACCTGAACTGTTTACCCCTCCTGGACCTCCTTTTACCATTACTACGTTCCACCATCAAAGAGCAGAAACTTTCTGCCCTTCAAGTGTGTTAGGGTCTAACCCTTATGCTACTTTATCTTTTTTCCTAAAATGGTATTCAGTCTCTTTCATAGATAAAGTGCTTCTAGCTTCTGCCTGAGGGTGATGTTGAAGTGACTACATTATTTGTTTAATGTTTCAAAATTTTATTTCCATTGCACTCACTTTGAGAAACATTAAGCTATTTTAACACACATACATTCAAGATGGACAGTGTATTGCCTTTATTCAGTGTAAGAATGGGACATCTAAAAGAATTCAGAAGGAAACAGGTTTCAGCCTATTGTCACTCATCCCTGTATTTCCACAGAATGAATAATCTATCCCTGATTACTAAGGCAATGGTCTACAGCTTGTAACTGTTACAAAAGTTACCATGGAAACTTTACACAACAACAAATGAGCAGATATGTAAAAAAAATTTGTTTCCTATTAATATGGAGAAGGTTAGAACTCATCTCTGACTTTGAAATATAGAGGACATCAGAGATAGTGGGCACATACAATAACAAATAGTTCTACTTTAGCAGTTATAATTCTAATTATAAAATAAAATTGCTCAAATACATTTTAGTAAAGTGAGGTTGATACATTGCACTGTAAAATAGATTGATAGGAAATATATATATTCTATTTTCAGAGTTATTCTCAAATGCTGACAGCCTCTTGAAGAGAAACTCCTTCCTTTTATAAACTGTGTGATTAATTGCTGGGAGATAAAATAACAAGGAACACTGTAGAGTGAGGAATCCAGTTTTATTGTAGAGAAAAGTCTTCAACTAATCTCAGAATTTCCTCCAAGATTAAGACAATTCCTGTTTTAATTCTGTGACTTTTGAAATACTGAAGACAAGTCTTGGAGATTTTTCCATTGACTAAAAGGGACATACTCTGCTACTGTAGTATGAACCTGGCTTTGCAAATTCTTTGCAGCTTTGTTCATGTTTATCTCCTTTGTGCTGGTCACTTAGAACTAGACCCTTGATGCTGGAACAACAACAAAAAAAAAAGAATGAAAAGAAAGAAGAAATGTGAGAATCCTGAAATTTCATAACAGGACATAAATGACCTCTAGGAAGAAAACCATGTAAAAGTAGTTAGAAACAGCCCATGACAGATTTTCTCCACCCCTTCCCCTTAGACACTTAACACCTTTGTGGTAAGAGTCTTTATTCCTGGTTTCCAGAACACACCAAAGAAATATTTTCATAAAGGAAAAGTACAATTCCAAGCATTGTAAGCCTTTGAGTGATTGAATCTCCTACACAGTCTCTTCACAGGCATGAAACTGACAAAAAGGAGTCCAGGAATCTCAATCACAACCATGAGGGATGTGAACATCAACCCTTCCTCATGAACAAAGTTTATCTCTTCCTTGTCCTAGGCTTCATGGAAGGCACCCAGGCCAAGTAAAAATCCTAGAGGGACTGAGAATATCATGACCATTGGTTCATCTAAAGAAGTCACACCTAGACTCCTGTGTTCTTCTAAACTAAGAGACAGGTCTTTGTTCCTGTTACCTCAGAATTCACGGGTAGGACTCAATCTCCTTCATCATCAAGCAAGTGTTCACTTCATGAATAATTTCTTTTGAAAGAAATTCTTTACCTTAGCAAGTATTTTCTATGAAATTTTCTGCTACTGGTCCCCCCTTTTCTCAGAACACTAATCCCAAATTACAGGGATATTTGCTTACCGATAGGAACCTAAATTCTTCAATAGTTCATATCACAGCAGTTTCTAATTCAATGAGTCTCCTTCAATGGTGAAGATGATAGTTGGTGTTTATTTTGCTTTAGTTTGTCTGAGGTCATTTTTTGCTCTTCTGCTTTATGTGGTCTACTAATTTCTTCCCATCTAAAGAATATTATCTGATGGGGTTCTCTAATCCTAATCATGGTACAACTTCCGATGTTTATAGTGGGTGCTGTCAGTGCTGGTGATGTTGTTTATGTTGATGATGGCTATGGAGATTGTGGTACTGGTGATGTTGGTACTATTCATGTAAATGGTGGTGGTATAAATGGTAGTGGTAGTTTTGGTGCTGGAGCTGGTGGTGTTACATGTGGTTAACAGTGATCTTATGCTGCTGATGCTGTAGATAGTGGTGATGGTGACATTGGTGATGATGGAATCGATGATGCTTTTACTAGTGCTGTTAGCTGTGGTGGTCATGGGGGTAGTGATGGTGGTGATACTGCAGTTCTTTGTGCTGCTGCTACCGACAATGGCAAATAATGTGATTTTCATGCTGCTACTTCTGGTGATGCTGAAGATGGTGCTATTGATGGTGGTCATAGTAGCTGATTGTGGTGCCATTGATAATGGTGCTAGTAGTGCTGACACTGGTGCTATTGATTTGTGCTATTGGTGACTGTGACAGTTGTGATTGTGATTGTGGTGGTGTTTTTATTTGAGGATGGTAATGTTTGTGGTGATCATGAATATAGTAACAGTGGTGGTGCTGTTGCTGTTGATGCTGCTATTTAGTGTGGCAATGATTGTGGTGGTCATGATGATATTGTTGTTCATAGTGGTAATGGCAGTGAAGGTGCTAGTGCTATTGATGCTAGTGTGAGAAGAACTCTCTTATGTATATGAGGATCCTGCCATGTTGTACTGTTTTTTTTTTTTCAGCGCTCTTTGCCTTTGTTTTCCTCCTCTTCCTAATTCTTCCCTTTTCTGTCCTTCTTGCTTCTAAGCCACTCCAAGTGTAGATGGACAGAATGGTAGCTAAAGCCATCTTTACTACCATTCTGAACATGATCTTGTAGGAGTTCCAAGGAGAGGAAAATTCGGCAGCAATCCTTACATCTGTATCCACACTAATATACTGCGAGGCATTCTGAATTCTGACCCTGGTTCCTGTTTACAGAGATTGAAAGTCTACTGGGTTGTCATATTTTCCTGTTCCTCTTGGGCTGTACTGTCAGATGTGAGATGACTTTCAGTTAAGAGGTCTTCAGCTATGAATATCTTCATAAGTTTATCTTCTCTATGGGTGGTCTTAGGAAATGCAAAGGTTTACATTCTTGACTTCTGTCTTCTGTGTCCCCTAAGTCACCCACACCATTTCATTTTAACGTACTTATACTTTTATTACTCTTTCCCTTTTCTTATACTTTGAGCTGAAGAGAGATTATTGGTAATGTGAACTGGTAACTGAGCATTTGAAAAGGGTGAAGAACACTCTGACACTTCCAAATTACATAGTGGATGCTTCTCACATTTTCCAGAAAATGAAACACATGGATGTAATTCATTAATTTTGAGGAAAATATTCCAAATGAAAATAACATTGCCATAAGAATATCCCTGAAATGGGGGTGCATACATCTGTAATTCTCCAGAATTATCTGCATGATATGTGTCAACTAAGGTGTGTACTGGGTACACCTGTATGCAAAATGACCTTTTTTTTGGCATGGTTTGTGGAATTATATTGTATTCTAGTCAAAACATGGTGATTAATTCTTGTGCTAACAAAATGGACAGTGATGAGTGTATGTGTGTGTGTGTGTATATTTGTTGTGTGATTTCTGTGTATATATATTATTTAGGTGTGTGTATGTATTTTAATAAGAGTACATAGTATATATTGGAAGGTACATGTCTCTGAAGGACTGAGAACATGGTCATCTATGGACATTTGGATCAGAAAGTTGGTAAACTTTTTCATTTTCAGAATATACTAGTTTTCTGTTTTCTATTGATTTAGCACTACAGAGTTAAAGCAGGTTAAGTATATGTGAAGTACTTAATACATTCAAAATGTAAAGTAGTAAAACTGAAAATTGTAGTATGTAAAAATCAGCATTAAAGGAAATACATATATAATACTAACAAAATGGGAAAGATGGATAGAAAAAGAGGGAATTATTATATGGCAGAAAAGTAAAAGGAAGAGAAAAGTGGGGTCAACCTAATATGCATACATATAACACGTGAGTATCTGAGTTTTAGATGTGCCATATGAGGGAGAAGTTTCTGATCAATTTCCAGTACACATCTCAGCAACGTCCCCTCTAACCCACAACAATCCCAGTATTCACATGCTGAGGATCTTAGTAAATTCTTGAAGGCATATTCTCCATTTGTCCCTACCAACAATAGGTCACCATGTTAGTTCCTCTGCCCTGAATCCCTCTCCTATATTTCAAAAACAATGAAGTGAACAAGTATTGGACTCAGCTATACCTCTTGCCTGAGTTCCGCTCCAAACTTTTTGTACATCTGCCTTACCGTACTCAGCAACAGGATGGAGTTTCCTGGAAAAGGAAACACAGGTGAAATATTCCCATATGGATGAATTGTTTCCTGCTGGCTGGATCCTGACTGGATCCATCTTATGTGACTCACAAGTAACTTCTTGAAACTTCTGCAATCCTGGAAAATGAAATTACAATAAACACTGAGACATGCTGCAACTGGACTCTATGTTATTAAAATCAGACATGTATCAGGCATTGTTTCTACACATAAAACTTCCTCGGACACTCATTAAGTTGATTTTTTCATTGAAAATTCCAAAAGAAAAAAAAAACAGTAGTTATTTAAATTGTTATGTGATATTTTGGGAAATGCATATAGAGTATTGGAAACTAAACCACAAATGAAATATGGCATGCAATCGCTAAAAGTAGTATTTTTATTAAGGACATTCCTCATGAGTTAGTTGTACATATAAAGGAAAAGGAGTTTGAACTTTAAGATTTATTTATGTTGACAATTTCTCTCTGTCTTTTGTCTAAATATATATCTCTAGGTACAATAGTAGCTCCTCTGGGGATCTGAACCTGAACATTCCTCAAGAGTCACAAGTTCTGGTGAGCTCTTGGACTACTCCTTTCCTCTTGTGTTACCCTGTCCAAAGTGAACTTACTCCAGGTGATTCTTTTGCAGACATGAAGGAGACATTAACTCTGTAGGAATCTTCTCAGGAAAGGAGATTGTTTTCATGTTTGTCTTTTGTTGGGCATGTTGGCTTTCCTCTTACTTTTGTATCCTTTAAAAAGTCATTCCTCTTCTGTTTAAAATATACATGCACTAAAATTGCGTGATGCTTTACTTCTTCATAGGAACTGAGAATATACATGGCTCATTGTCCAAGTGCATTTGAATTTTGTCATGTGGAGAGGGAATTCTGTACTAACGTATCTAAGAGGGTAAAGTACATGACACACACTGATGTCATTTATTGATTTCTAGGAAAATATTAAAATATAATGAGATAGGGCTGGAGCGGTGGCTCAGCGGTTTCGGCGCTTGCCTGGCAAGCACGAGGACCCGGGTTCAAACCCCAGCACCACGTACACACCTGAGTGTTGGAGCAACTAAGGCCATGTGAAAAACTCAATAAAGTTGTTTCTCTCTTTCTCTGTCTCTCTCACTGTCCCTCTCTCTTTAAAAAAAAAAAAAATATAATGAGATAAGTTGGCCATGAGAAGTCCCCATGTGTGGTCTTGTTAAATCAAAATGCATGCTCTTGTGATGTTTCAGAATTCTCTGTGTGGCATGTGTTACCTGAAGATGTATTTGGTGCACAGATGTGGAAATGAGATTGTGGTAGATTTTGCAGATCTATACATATGTTCTGGGATGTATATGATTAATGTTTCTGGTGCATGTTAAAGGGAATGTTGATGAGTGTGTGTTTGTGTATGAATATAGGTTTTGTGGTTTTTTCTGATATCACAAAGCATTGTAACATATGAACAGTTTCAGGTCTATGAAAGACAAAGCATGATCAACAACTACTATTTTGAGAGAAAATCTGTATTTGAAATTGCTTTTTCCTGAGGACACATGAATTTTCTAGAATTTGATACAGCATTAGAGAGTTAAAACAGTTTACATGTGCAAAGAAATATGAGGTATTTATGGAATTAATGTGTAAATTAATGGTTTACTTACTTAGAATGGTTCCAATTAGGAATGAGAGGGCAAGTGAGTATCTATATATAACACTAATAACATTTGGGAAACTTGGATAGAAAAAGATAAAAATTATATGATGAGAGAATCAGTAAAAGACTAAGAAAAAATGCCATATCTACTGTAAAGGAATAAAGCATGTGAGTTTGTGAGTTGAATTTGTGCAGTCTGAAGAGGATTCCCACACACATTGCCCTGTCTACATTTTCACTCACAGAAGCCCTGTGTTTACATGAGAGTTTGTGTGGAGGATTTTTGCCCTATTGTGAAGGCACATTCTCTATTACCTCCTACTAAGAGGCCATGGTGTTAGTCCCTCCACCCTGAACCCTTTTCCTGGATTCCAAAGACTACTGACTTGAGCAAAGTTGAACCAGCAGCTCATCTGTACCTCCTGCCTAAGATCAGATTCCACCTTCTCTTCTGCCTTTCCCTGTTCATCAGTAGGATTGGTTACCTGGGAGATGAGAAGCAAGTCAAGTATTCAGAGGGAGATTACTTCTTTCCTTCTGCCTGAATAGGGGAGAATCTATGTGGAGCAGGAGCAACCTCCTCACACTTTGGGAATCCTGCCAAATATGAGAAAAACAAGAACTGAGACCTGGCATAATCTGAGCTCTGAGTCATTTTCAAACAGATATTTGTTTCAGGCATTATTATCACTAGGAACTTTTTTTTCTCACACACTTGACTTTTCCATTGAAAATCTCAAAAGTAAAAGTACCTGGGTTGGATGACACTGAGATAGCATATCTTGAATGTGCTATTTTAGGAAATGCATACAAATTATTGGAAACTTAACTATGGTTTAAATATGAAGTTCAATCACTAAAGTTTGGGTATTACTATCAGTTTAACTTTTCCATGAGAAATAGTACAAATAAAGGATTAGGAAGATATGTTTTATGAAGAACCTTTCATGTTGAAGTGTTTATGTATACATATAAATGTATAGATGTAAAATTGTATCTATGTCCCAGGTTAGTAGCTTTTGTTTGTTCTCACTCTTGATCTCTCATCCAATGAAGGAGCTCTGCTGCGCTTTCATCAGCCTTCATATCTCCAGAATTCCATTGTCTACCCTAAACTCACTGTCCAATAGGAGTTCTTTCCTGGACACAGGAGAGAGGATTACATGTGCAGGAATTGTCTCAAAAAAGGCAACTGTTTATATTTGTGTCTTGTTTGAAGGCTTCCCTCTATCTTCTGTATTGCCTATAACATCCACATCTCTTTTCATTCAAACATGCATGCACTAAGCTCTCATCAGTCTTTCCTTTTGGTATATGTGGGAGATATAAAGGACGTATTGGCTTATTGTGCTGAAAATCTGGCATATGGAAAAGCATAGGATGTCTTCAATTCCTCCAAATTCTTTACTAGAGCCATTTCATAGGATACAGGACTCAAGAAATTAGTGAACTTTATTGATTTTTAGGAGTGAAAAATTCATACAAAAGTAGGTAAGATGGCCCTGAGAAAGCCCTTTCATGTGGGCATATAGAATACAGGGTTCATGTCCTTGAAATGTGACAGAATTCTTAGGTATATGATATCTGAGGTATTTACTCATTATACCAAAAGAAAAGGACATAATGGTAAGTATTGTGAAAACATTCTGAATATGGAGATTTTTTATGAATATATGTGTCTATGTATTTATTTATTTCATATATATCTCTGCATATATACATACACATGTGTGTGTGTGCATTTTCTGTTATGACAGTGCATAGCATGTAAGAAAGGGAGCAGATATAAGAAGGGGTGAAAGCATGGTCATTCATGGATATTGGACAAGAATGTTTGCTATGAAACTATTTCCCTTCAGAACATTTAAGTTTCCATAGACTGTTGTAGCAATACAGAGTTAAAATAGGTTATCTGTGTGAGGGAGTATACTTGAGAGATTAGTGTGCGAAATATTGAATCTAATATGATTGTTTGTAAGAAGGAAGGTGCATACGTATGTAATGGTGATACAGAGTGGGAAAGATGGAAAAGGAAGAGAAAATTGAATGGGAGAATAAGTACAAGAGGAACCTAGTAAGAAGTTTTATAACATGTGAGTGCATGAGATTTGGTGGTGCTATCTGATCTGATCAAATTCCCACATACATCTTGTACTGTGTACTGTCTCCCCCACAGCTGCCCCAGTGGTCACATAAGGATTTTGGAGAGAAACATTGTCCATTTTTTTCCTCCCAAGAGGATTCAGTGATAGTTCATTTGCCCTGAATACTCTCCTATAATTCAAAGAATAGTGAAGAGTGTAGGTTTGGAGTGGCAGTTCAGATTGATATCAGATCCCACCTTTGCATCTGCTTTATCCTTGTCAGCATTAGAAATGAGATTCCTGGCAGAGGAAACACAGGTGCAATATTCTGAGGCAGATGAATTCTATCCTGCTGCCTGAATCTGGGATGGATCCACTACATATGGTACAGGAACAACCTCTTTAAACTTCAGAAATTCTGGAGAATAAAATAACAACCAACATTCAGACATGACATAATCTGGTCTCTGTGTCCAAAAACAGATGTGCAGTATAGGTATTTATTCATGCATGATTATCACTCAGTAAATATATATGTGTATATATATACACATATATATGTATTTGTGTGAATATATTTTTAATATACATAAACATTCACACTTCATGAGTAGTAATAATGGTGTGCGCACACATACAAGCACACACACATACATACATGCACATATATTTGGGGGAGAGACAGAGGTGTGGGAGGGTAAGAACTACCTTTTAGAGAAGATCCCTACACTGGTAAACCTCTCTCTGATTCTACGAAAGAATTCCTAAACTACATGAGAAGATCTTGGACAGAATACCCTAAGAGGAAGAGGAGGTAGCAGACAACACAAAAACTACTCCAGCTGGAAAAGTATGCTAGGGACAGAACATCTGAATAGTTGTTGGCCCTGGACATATACATTTATATATCTATTTATCTATACATATATACACCTATATGTTAACAGAGTTCTTGGCTATATATTTGTATACACATATATAGGTGTATATAGATATATAGATTGTAAATATGGACAGATGATTTCTAGCTACCAAATAAAGATGAATCCTTTAAGAGTTCCTTAAAAATGGACATGGTTCTGCTGAATTTTCAAACTTAATTCTACTCTACCGCATGCTTCTGTGAATTCATCTGACAAAGATGTGTCCAAGATATTTTCAAAGGTAGATATCTGCATTATATTTCTGTGGCTTTGGGTCTGCCCAGAAGGTCCCCATCAAGGAGTGGAATTTTTTGAATCTAAGATTATTGAAAATCAATTGTGTGGTTTTCTTTTACTTAAATAAGCATTTAAAAATGCCATGTAAAATAGTACTATGATAGTTTTATTAGGGAAGTTTATATTTTAACTGTTTTTCAAATATTCAAAATCTAGAAATGGAAAAATATTTGTTGTAATAATGTACCTTGGTGAGGCTGAACCGTGCAGAATTACCATGTGTGCTTTTGTGCAATGTATAAGAATCTCAAAATCTTTCTGAGTACATGGGAAGATGCCCTTTTGTTACTTACTATTTTTTGATAATATTAAAAACATTTTTAGTTCACTTATGCAAGTAGAAGGTTTTGGCTGTTCATCTGTGGATTTCTATGTAAAATTTTTTCACCTTCCTCAAAGAGTTGAAGTTTTCAAGAAAGAACAAAGTGGCTACAGTTTCTTGCCCACTTCAATCTTCCAGAGATCTGCTATTCTAGCTCCTGGTGCCAGAGCTCTGCAGCACAAGGGCCTTGGGAGTGATGATAGGTTCTGTGCTGGACAGGAACAGACTGCACTTCCACCATCCATATGAGCTCCCCTCTGGGTAGACTATGTACTCTCATATGTCACAGCTATCCCTCACTGTGCCCAGTGGTGGCACCTTTCTCAAACCTGCACAATGGATCCTGTCCACATATGGTTCTAAGTTTGATTTCTCCACTCATCATACTCAGAGCCATCTTCTGACCATCCCAACTCTACAGTACATTCTGAGCAGTTCAGTTTTTCCCTTGCATAATTTATCTCTTATTTAATTAAATCTACCTCTGTCACAGGTTTAAAATATATCACAAAAGTCCCTATCTTTTTATTTCTTCTTCATCTGTATTTCCAATCAAAAAGGATATACCTTTGAATTCACAATCTTTATTAAATTGGAAAGTGTAATTCCTAATAGATTAACTCATAAATACTTTAAGTCTTTCCTTAAAGTGTTTCAAATCATCAGGGAGATTTTTATCCTCAGAAATAATCTAATTTACTTTTTAGGTCACTGAACAATATCTGATATATAATTTAGGTGTAGACAGGGTAAAATTTAGTATTTGTGGTACATTATTTTTATAAACAGTACATATGCTTGGTAAGTGTTCTCTAGCACAGTTACATTTCCGTGTATAACTGTCACTTTGATGGATTTATGAGTGAGTGTAAGGCTGAGGTTTCCTTGTGCATGAAGACAGTGTGACTATTTGTCTTTGGGTACACATATAGGGATTTCCTCTTCCATGGACTGATTGATCTCTGTGACATGGACTACTGAAGGACAAGCAGGTATACTATAGCAGTATGGTTTAGAAGAGACTGTGATCTTATCAATTTTGGAAGATTTGTAAACACTATCAAAATGTAATCAAATGACTGTGGGACACATGGATGTCAGGTAGATTATGTGAACTTCTAGATTTTGAATTATCTAAAGGTACTGAGGACTTTGTAACAAAGAGGCATTTGAAATGGGTAAAATGATTGTGATAACACTTCATGAATTAAAAATTCAAAACCAGAATTCATTTAAAAAGGAAAAAGTTTCTATGAATTTGAACA
Organism: Aplodontia rufa; assembly: GCA_004027875.1. NCBI lineage: Eukaryota > Metazoa > Chordata > Mammalia > Rodentia > Aplodontiidae > Aplodontia > Aplodontia rufa. The sequence continues at coordinate 20,664 of PVKS010013791.1, read as the reverse complement.
CAAAATGTACAACACGTGCTAATTTCACTAACTACTTGTTCATACAACAGTAACCTCATTAATGTTAGAGAATAGATTCATTGATCCGTTATGTACGCTATATACACAGCAAAAGAAAATACACAAAACATACAGAAAACTGATGTATGAAAATGTCCAAGTATGAGCACACTAACATAGTACCTTTTGCAATTGCTTTCCTCCCATATTCTTCATGTCCTTGCATATGTGCTCTGTACTCACAGATGTTATTTAACACTTCCTTTCCTAAAAGACAATATTCCACATGAATTTTAGTAAAAAGATATTTACAAAGTGGTGTTTTATTACTTCTCCATTTAAGATACATTAAACCCTTCCAGACATCTAGATAGATGTTTCAAGTATAGACTCAATTTGTCCACTATAAGTGTAACAGTCAAATAAACTGCACACATGTAAGAAGAGTTCTAATTTGAAAGTATCTTTGAACTGTGAGCATTCTTTCCCTTTACCCACCAAGTGGGCTATAAATTTCAGAAGACAGTGTTCTGTAGGCATTTTAACTAAAACCATTCTAAGTTGGTTTACTAATTCTAATTTTGTTGTACATTGGCAGTCTGTTTAACATCTAGAAAGACTAGATGTAGATTAGGAAGTATTTGTTCTTTATATACAGTACGTACACAGCAAAATAAAAGAAAATGCATACACCTAAGAAACAAAGGCTATTCTGGCCCCATTACAAGCACACTGGTATTGTGCTCCAGAGAACCAGGAATCAATGTGTGCTACTCAACTACAGGTTTGCCTATTTCCACCCCTCCCCCAAAATAATTTCATAAGAATTTTAGCACTAAGAAATTTACAAAATATTTCACTACTTTTACCATGTATCAGCCATTTCAGAATATGTAGAAAACCTAGATATTTCAAAAGTCGTACTTAAATTGTCAACTATACACACAGTAAGGAGGAACAAAAAGAACATACAAAATACAAAACAATGGGTACACGAAAAATGTCTCTTTACACACAACCAGTCTGCACACCACCTTCTTCTCACAGACCTCCATGTCCTCTAACCAGCTGAACAAACGTGGACAATGTTGCTCTCAGAGGTGCTCTAAAGCTCCATTTCAAAGTCATTCTCAGAAGACATTGCTGATTTTTTAAAAACAAAGGGCATTTATAATACTTGTTATTTCCTATGTCGAGCATGGGTAGGCGACAGCTTTACCTCTAGATTTTCCAAATGTAGCGAAAGTTCAAATGGTTGGGGGAAGGTTGACAGCAGCCTTTTCATATTATATGCCAGGTATTTTATAAAAGGTCAGTAAATCTTCCCAAAGTGTGAAGGGCATTTCTAGTTGACCAAATGTGGTGTCTTCCTCTACCCTTTGCTCGGTAGAATGAAAGCCAACCCCCTACTGAGGACCGCTAAACCGTCCACCCCTCGTGGACCTGGGCTTCGTGCACCTTCCAGGACCGTCAGGACCCTTGTTTGACGGGATGAGGCTCACGGAACCCGAACCCAGTGGTCACATGTTCCCTCTCTGCTGGCTCTGTGGGCTCCGCTGTCTGACGTGTGGCCGAGCTTTCAGGCATCCACTCAGTCAGTCTGCTTGCCAGCCACGCCAGCCACCCAAAAGCACTGTGTCCTCTCTGATGAATTCACCTGGGTCGGACAGTATTGATCCATGAGACCCAGCAACCCCAGGGTCCAGACTGCTACAGGTTGTCCCCACCATTAGGTCATCCAGGCAGGGAGAGAGACTTTTAGTCCTTCATAGCAATCAAAGGGCAGTCTCAGCAGGACTTCCAAGTGTCTGCAAGGCAAAGGCCACAGCCTACACTGGTCCCAGGTCCCCAGCTCACCCACAGACCTGAGGCTACAGAATTCCAGAGGGCCCAGGAAAGCAGGCCACGCTGGGTTACTCACTATGTTCCCAGCTAAGAAATTAGTTTTAAATAACAGTTACTAAAATTTCTCAAATTACTTTTTGTTATTTTGGCAAATTAAAATGTTAAGATGTCAGGAACAAATAATTCTTATTTGTTAGGCAAATTCAAATAGAAAATCTAAGCTACAAATGATCTTTGAAGAGACACAGCATCACTGGACAATAACTTGACAAACCAGTTATGGACACAGCAAGTCATTTAATAAACAATAATAGATGCTGGAGGGGTTATGGAGAGAGAGGCACACTAAAACACTGTTGGTGGAGCTGCAGGACTGGTACAGCCCCTCTAGAAAGCAGTGCGGAGAATCTTGAAAAATCTAGGGATGAGCCCACCATATGATCCTGCTATTCCTCTCCTAGTTATTTTTCTAGGGGATTTAGAATCAGCACGTTACAGCGACACATGAATATCTATGTGCACAGCAGCTCAATTTACAATAGCTAAATTATGGAAACAACCCAGATGTCCCTCACTGGATGAATGGATCCAAAAACTGTGGTATATATATATATATATATATACCATGGAATTTTCCACAGCAGTTAGAAACAATGATATTGCAGCCTTAGAAGGTAAATGGATGGCTATGGAAGAAATTATGCTGAGTGAAATCAGCATAACCCAGAGAAATAAGGGTCAAATGTCTTCACTCATCTGTGGAGGCTGGAACTAAACCCTGGCCATTGAGAAAGGAGGTCTATTATCATGTTTTAAATCTGGATAAGGTGTAATGTTATACAACCTAATACATTTTTAGAGATGTTTTGGGAAGGGGAAGGGAAGGATAAGGGTGAGTAATTGCGGGGGGGAATCTTTGGGGTAAATCTAATCTTCAGAATATACATTTTTTTTTCGATAAAAGATTGTGTGAATAAAATAAAATTTATTTTATTCAAAAATAAATTTTTGAATAAAAAAAGAAAAAGGTTCTTTTTAAATGCAGTAACTACTCCAGAACATAACAAAGAGTAACCTACCTAGTGTTTTAGGCTTACTACTTTTTGCTTGCCAACAGATGAATAACAAAGGAGCCAATGAGGTTGCAATTAAATTTTGAAGATAAGATTATATTAATGTATTTAAAATAGAGAATATTTGGATAATACAAGCAAAATGAGAAAGAATGAGCAATAATAGGATTAAGTAAGAAACTCAGTGGAGACTGTTCATGCAGTTGGAGAGGTAAAGACCATAGTGACCTCAGGAATTAGATGAAGAAAAGTTTCAACAATGGACAGAATGTGGAGAAGATTGACCATGGAAGTTTCAACACCAAGAAAAATACAAAGACATAGAAAGACCTATAAGCAAATGGCAGGATTTCTATGCCAAAAGAAAAAACGAAATGGAGAAGAAGAATGAGAAAAGAGGGGAAAGAAGAAAGAAATAGAAAAGAAACAGAAAAAGAAAGTTCTAATCACATTACTAAAGTAGCCATTTTATGCACCAGAAAATGTTTATGAAAAATGCTCCCACGGTGATTATATTTATATTTTATCTTAGCAAGAAAAAAACCTCTTTATAGATTATCAAAATTAATTCACTTGAATAGTGAATTTATATAATAGCATTTATATAACTGTCTCTTCTGACAGAGACTGCATTAATAATATTTAACATCTCTGAATAAATCTTTAAAAAAAAAGTTGGAAAAATACTTCAAATCAATATAATGGAAAATATTTTCAAGCATTTTTCTTAAAGCCAATGTGACTTCAGAAAGGAGAAAAAATGTTAGTAGAGGTGCAAATATTCTGTCATGATGTTTTGTTTGCAGGTTTGTGGTCTATTATGATTCTCTGACATCAACCAAAACTATCCTTAGAAAAGAATTCCCTTTTCCTTATTGACAGTATCAGGAAACAGAAAATCTAATCTAATGGCTGGCCATAGGACTAAGATTGGTCTATTACTTGTAAAGGGCTAAGTTTTATCCATTGTGCAATGCAGGATTCACATAATCAGTTCATGCTTATTTAAACATAGCTCTAAACTCTGTGGTGCAAATCTGAATAAATTTATTAAATAATCATTCATTCAGAATAATTAGAATAAAATTAGGTACTGAGAGTGGGTTACATACTTAGAACAGCAGCAGATCTTCATTGGAATGTGCTTTCTTAGAAGGTTTACTGGATTTTAGTTTACATTACATTACACACCATGAGTCACAATGCTTGCTGATACATTTTAAAAGACAGATATTAATATAAAATATAATATTTTCTACACCAAGTACTATAGATTGATTTTACAGTTTCATATGGAATGATGGTATGTCAAGTTTTGAATATAAATAGTAAGAAGGTTAGTGTAGTATCATCCTCTCTTAATAAAATGCTTTTACCTTAGTTTAAAGTTTAAATAGTTTTGCAATTTAACATGTTACAAAGTTATTTAGAATCAAAAATTTGTGGGTTTAGAAGTTATGATAAATACTACACGGGATTAAAGGACAAATACCTTAGTGGAGCAGTTGGGTTTACTTGTATTTTGATGAAGGAATATGTAGAAGTGAGCAGAAAAATGATTATATACAATTTTATTGTTTTTTTACATGGAAAAAACTTAAAATCAGAAAATAGTTTGTCAGAACAGAAACTAGAAATAAGCTAGTAAATCTCTGACCTTTTACAACAAACTTAAATACAAGACAACACAAGAGTCATATTAAATTTAATAAGCAATTGGAGACTGTTTTTACTATTTCTACAATAAAAGTGATCTACAGCTAGGCATGGCTGTGCATGACTATAATCCAGCGACTTGGGTGGCTGAGGAAGGAAGGTAGCAAGTCAAGGTTAGTCTCCGCAACCTTGTGAGGCCCTAAGCAACTTTGTGTGAACCTGGTTCATAATAAAAAGGGTTGAGGATGAGGTCCAGCAGGTAATTACCCTTGGGTCTGATACCTGATACCAAGTAAACAATATCCAGAGTATGTTTTTGAAAGATTAACCTGCAAGCAAATTGTAGATTAGAATGGAAATACTGAATAGCATCAGAACAAATCATTCATTTACACTTATATATTCCTGGTGTCCAGGTGCTATGTTTCAGGAATAATGATAGGAAGAAAATAAAATCTAAATGATCCTTAATCATGAAGTTTAGACAGTTTAGAGAAAGCCACAAAATAAATATATGTATAAATTTTAGTTATCATCAAAAGATTAAAAAGAATTATATGAGATATAAACTTCTTTTGAAATGTGTCTTAGTTTATTACTGCTGCTGTAAAAAAAATACTATACACTGAGTGGCATACAGCATCTAGATTTTTGAGGTGGGAAATCCGAAGATTCCAAATTCAAAAGATAAACCCAAGAGATCATCTCAGTAGTTGCACAAATTGCATAGGATTACATCTGATATCGCTCCCTAATAAAAACTTTCATCAAACTAGAAGTAGAAGCAGTGTTCCTTGGCCACATGAATGGCATCCTCAACTAACATTGTACTTAATAATGAAGGACAACATTGTCTTAGCATGAAAATGGAAAGAAAACAAGAAGTTGTGCCCAATCTAGTGCACTCAACATTATTCTGTAGGTTCTCTGATGTGAAATGGACAAAGGAACAAATTTATCTAGAGTGGAAAGCAAAAAGTGAGCTACTTTACTCACAAATGAGACTGCCTTTTGTTGAAAGTCTTATAAGATTTATGAAAAGTGTCTATAAAGTTTAGCAAGTTTGTAGGGTACAATAAAGAATAATGAATTTTATTTCTATATTCAACCAATGAAAAAACAGAGAGTGAAGTAGAATGTCAGTTAAAATATCAAAATGCAACACAAATGTAACGAGTAAAAAAATAAATAGAAGGGAGACCAGTAAATTAGAGGAAGGGATTTTTGAGGATGGAGGCAGGGAAAGAGAAGGGAAGTACTAGGGAATGAAATGGAGGAACTTACTATGTGCATGCATGAATATATCACAAAGAAACCCCACTATTATGTATAACTATCCACTACTACAAATAAGAAAAATATAAATGGTTAAAACATAATTAAACTCTGTATCTGAACAATATGTTCAGTTGACTAGAAAGAAAGATGTTAACATATCCTGAAGTTTGGTAGAATTTCTATCTCCAATATTAATTGATTTAAATTTGAGTTACCTTGTATCAACCTGAAAGCTACTATTTCAATCTCTTTTTCTTAAATTTGATTCATATTCTTTTCAGCACAATATCAAAATTCTATTACTAAGTCTATTTGCTAACTTATTAAGTACCATCAAAGTTGGAATGTAATTGCAAATGATTGAAAATTGTCATGGTAGAAGATTTTTCTTCTGTTATTTTGCTAAGAGTTAAAGTGAAAAGGATAAAGCATATTTGTATTGAGTAATGAAGTGGAGATTCCTTGAAGTAGATTTGAGTAGAAGTAGATGGTAAAATGAAATTTTATATCAGAGATCCAAGGATTGCCAGGTAGCTCCAGTTCAATTTTCTGGTTCAGGTGTTATCTGAAGTGACACTGAGAGCAAAGGGTAGGAAAATAAAAAAAAAATGCTCCCTCAGTCATCTGTAATATTTTATTTAGTTTACTTTTTCTTTTATAACTGAATTATACAGGGAACACCACCTTCAACCACCTGCTGGGGCCCAGGACTCTGCTCCCAGTAGGCAGGCAGCCAGGACACCCATCAGGAGTATAGCCCTGCAGGAGCAGACCTTCCCACCATCTTTGCAGGACCAGGAGTCTGCTCCCGGGCCAGCAGGTGTCCAGGACACTCCTGAGGAAGACCCCTGCAACCAGAGCAGGCACTCCTACCCACCCCATGACCTCAGGATTCTGCACCCAGGAGGATAGATTCCCAGGACACCCCTAGGAACCAGCCATGACATCCAGTTATATCGGGATATTCCTCACTGCCTCGGATCTCAGGTCCCATTGTGGCAATTGAGCAGGTCCATTCCTGCCTGACCTGTGTCTCCGAGACCCCCATGACACAGCAACACACCCCAGCTGCTATACTTCAACAATCAGTGGGCTATCACCCCCCTCCCAACTGGTTCCATATGGAAGCACAGGAGCCTACATTCAAAAGGTGCAGCAAAATGAGGAAGAAGGTGTTTATCAGAAGGATAGTGTCTGACCTTACCCTTCTGCCTGCAAGGAAGAAGCACTTGTATATCTGTTTCGCTTCACCACAGGGAATCTCAACTCAAAGATCCAGAAGCTCCTCCTTGAAAATGACAAATCAAACTACAAAAGGTTCGTGTCAAATCCACAACTTCCCTACCAAGAAGCCCATATTCCAGGAGCAGGATGAAAACTTGGAAAAAATTAACAACAATTTAATTACTAAAAGGAACAATGAACTAAAAGAAGATTTAATGAAGGGTCTAAGTGAGAAAAACACAAGAGATGAATAACATTATTATCAAAGATACAGACATATTGATATATGAATTAAGGGAGCTAAAATCTTCAGTTAATCACATCAGAGGAATGATGGTAGAATTGAGTAGTACTCTAACTTCTATAGAAAACAGAACTTCACCTTTGAGGAAAGAATTTCTGATAATGTGGATAGGCATACTAAGCTTGATTGCATGGATGACAAAAAGAAACAAAGTATGTGCAAAATTTTCAAAATATCTGGGAATAAATTGAAAAACCAATCTAAGAGTAATTGGGATACAAGAAAAAATGGAAATTCAAATGAATGATCTAAAGAACATTTTCAACAAAATAGTAAAAGAAAATATTTCCCATTTAAAATAGAGTCAGATATGCTTTCTCAGAAGTGCCGAGGACACCCAGTAGGCTTAATGAAAAGAGAAGCTCTCTGAGACACATCATATTCAAAATAAAAAACAAGGAAATCAAGGAAAGAATCTTAAAAGCTTCAAGACAGAAAGATCAAATCACATTCAGAAGAAAACCCAATAAGGATCAAATCAGACTTTTCACAACTCATATTCTAGCAGCCAGAAGTCCTGGAAAGAGATAATTCAATCTCTGAATAAGCACACCCTGTAGCTGAGAACACTATAGTCAGGAAAATTCAACAACAAATTCTAAGGAGAAATAAGAACATTTCACAATGAGATCAAACATGCAGGAGCAGTGGCATACCTGGCATGCATGAGGATGCAGTTTCAAAACCCAGCACCACATATCAGAGAAACAAAAGCCACATGAAAAACGAAAATAAAATTCTCTCCTTTCACTGTATCTCTGTTTCTCACTGTCCATCTCTCTTTAAAAAAAAGTTTAAGTACGCACTATTCATGAACACAAAATAAACATTACAAAGAACTCTCAAAGATAAACTTCAGAAAGAACAAGAAAATATTCCTCAAAACCCACAAACAGAGGAAATGCAATAAAAGCACATGTCATGAAAAGACAACCATGACAGCACACCACTCACTAATACATCATGATGATTATGAACAACAGCTACATAACTATCTTAACAAAAATGTGATTGGACATAAACTACCAATCAAAAGACATAATTAGCATATTTGATCAAAAAACATAATCCAACAATATGCTGTTTACAGGAGAACCACCTTATAGCCAAAGATATCCACAGATTGAGGGCGAACAAATGGAAAACAAAATCAACCAGGCTTATGGCCCAAGGAAGAAAGCTAATGTTGCAATAATTATACCTGACAATGTAGATTTCAACCAAAATTTAATCAGAAGAGATAAAGAAAGCCACTACATCATATAAAGGGAATGACACCTTAAGGAAGATATAAACATAGTAAATATCTATGCTCTAAACACCAACACAACAGCTATGTGGAAAAAATACTCCATGACACATGATATAAAACCACTTACGGACTCCACCACAATAATTCTGGGGGATCACCCAGATAGATCATTAAAGCAACAAAAACAACAAAAAAGAAACAAAACAACAAACAGGCTAAACAACTCTACAAACCAAACGGACTTAATAGACACCTATAGTACATTCTAACCCAAATCAGCTAATTTGGCCTTCTGGGCAGCACATTTATCTTTCTCCAGAATAGATCATAATCTACTTTACTGGTTCAGTTTCAATTTTGTCCTTAAAAGGAAAGGAGGGCAGAATTTGGTTCTGTGGGACTGAGTATAAGGGAAGCAAGTCAGGCTGCTGGCTTTCTTGGAAATGCATTCTTTTAAGGAAAGCAGGGTGAGTTGCTGGTTCTGTGAGACTCAAGTCAAACAGAAGATAAGATAATGGACTTCTTGTTCACTGGAACTTGCATCCTCATCAGGACAACAGGGTGAACTCACATTTCGTTTTACCTGCCATCATTATGTGATTATCTTCTCTATTTCATTGATTTTATAGTGAAACATTTTAATTCCCATCCTTGTCATTTTGTGTATATTCTACAGGTAGTTTTTGTGGTTTCCACAGGGGCTCCATTTAACACAAGGAAAGTAAACCACTCTGATGCAAACCAATAGCATCACAAGCTATAGAATGTTGCTCTGGTACCACCCCAATCCCCTCAGTTACGGATGTCACAATGTAACAAGAGAGTGCATTGTGTTTAGAATCAAGGCTGAAGGGGCTTCTGAGGGTCTGTGTACCTCAGCATGGTGAAACAAAGTTTTAGACATTCCCTCGACCAGCTGAGTTTCCCATGATTGCTTTTCAAAGAAATATTCTCTTTCACACCCTGGAGCTCTTTGTGCCTATGGTCTTGCAAATTCCTGAGATATTCTTAAGGCATCTATACTATTGCATTGATACACAATATTTAACATCACTTTAGGTGTTCTAATCTCTTCAACAAGAGCATCTTCCTTAGCCCCAGATTTGCATACACTTTTCTGGCCAAATTACAAGTTTTTAAAACCCTTTACCTCTGTTTTCTGATCCCCATTCTCACTGTAAATCAGGCTACAGGCTGCCAGAAATATTCATGCTGGTGTCTGAATTCTGTGCTGTCTTAAAATTTCCTCCACCAGATTAATTAGACCATCATTCAAAAATTCAGTTTCACACACAGTCTCAGAATGAGGTAAAATGTAGTAAAGTTCTTGGAGCAAGTTTCTGTTTCAATAAGCAGTAAGCTTTTTTTTTTCTTTTTTTATTAAATGGATATAGAGATACAATTGCAGGGGAAACGTTATCAAACATTCCAGAACCAATGTTTATATATACTTAGTTATCCATGGCTAGTGCCATATAATGGGTGCCAGCTTGGGGCCCTATGTTGCTATTTCCCCCAGAAGAACTCCTGAGTTAAATGGATATCTTGTGGAGGACAGAGACCTCCTTCTGGAATGATTCCCCCAATTTCCCACCTTCCAATCTCCTAGGTGTTCATTCTATACCCTTACACACCCCTGTCCCTCACTCTACATCTCCAAGTATCCTAGGGAGTCATCTCCCTGTTGCATTGAGAATCATACAATTTGAAGTTATTATTAGCTTAGCCTTCCCAATGTATTCTGGCTTCCACAGATGAGAGAAACCATCCATTTTCTTCCATTTACCCAGAAAGTTCACAATAGCATTGTTTCTAATAGTTGAGTCAAATATTTACACAATTATTTAATTCTGGAAAATTAATGATCCTACACACACATACACACACATACACACACACACAACCCACCTGCCTACAATTACCACCCAGTTAGTCCACTGAAACTAGGAGGTTTGATTAGGTTACCTCTCTCAAAATTCAATCATTTAACCTTTGAATATTCCTGTACTAACACAGGAGCCTATGGAAGGGAACACTTCACACATAAACCACAGCATACTTACTCAGTCTGAGCACATGAGCAAGACCTCGTCTCAAAATAAAAAGGCTGGGGATGTATCCTAGTGGAAGATAACTTGCTTCATACTTCCAAGGCCCTGGGCTCAATCACCAGGACATCCAAGAAAACTAAGGTAAAAGTGCTTAAAGGAATTGGTTCTACCCTTCCGCCCCTTCCATCATGTGAGGATACAGCAACCAGGTCCTAATATTGATATGGTGACATATCAGAGTGCCAGATAGTATGTTTGGTGGTTGACAGTTGGTGGTTGTGGTCTTTGGATATTTGGATATTGGTTTTATGATATAGGATTTTTATTTGTATGTTTTACATTTTTGTGGTATTTTATTTTGAATGATTTACTTTGTTATTATTTTCTATTACTTTTTTTTAGCTAGCTCCTTAGCTGGTGTTCCTGCTTAGAATTCATAGCAAGAGTAGTGTTGTAGGGGTCCAGCTCCTATGAAGATATGGCCTTCACAGACCTTTATGAGATTCTGAAGGGCATTGGGCATAGTGTGTCTGCCCTCATGAATTTTTCCACCATCTCTTCACTGGAGCAGAGAGGGCAGTGAAATTTCTGCCACATGTAGGGTGGTCTTTCAGGTCCTCTTTGAACACAATGTGATGATGGCCCTGGAGCATGCCAACATGAACCAATTATTTCAGGCTATTGAAGCCCTTGAACATATCCAGATCAAGATGAAGAATGGAGGTGGGGGGCAGCTAGTTCACTACACTCAGGCATATGGTATGCAGGAGGAGGAGGCTCAGAGACTCTTTAGGCAGATCACATGTGTTGATAATCATTGCTACAAAAAGAACATTGTGCACCATGACCTGAAGTCTGAGAACATCGTGGTGGATGCAAGGCAAAATGTAACTTATTGACTTTGGCCTAAGCATGAAGTTCATGCCTGGGCAGAAGCTGAACAATTTCAGAGGCATTCCCACATGCCTTGCCCCAGAAATCATCCAGCATGAGGCATAGGAGGACCACCCCTCCACACCGGGTGGACATCTGAAGGATGGGTGTCCTTTATTTTATTTTGACAGACAAATGCATGTTTATGAGGATCCTCTATTTAGAACTGGCAAAAGAGACCCTGGGGACAAGTTAATATATTCCTTATCATGTTCCCGCCCAAATAAGAAGGCTCATATGTAACATCCTAACTAAGTAACCCATGCAGTGACCCACAGTACAGAAAGTATTTCAACACCCATTGCTGAGGGATGGTGAGGAGGTTTCAGCCCATTAAAGTGAGACATTCCCCAAACACCTAGACCCTGTAAATATGACAATTTTATTTGAGATGGGTTATAACCCATACAAGACCTGGATATCTCTGGTCAATATAACATTCAATAATGCAATGGCTGCATACTCGATACTCTAGCACAAGATAAGCCAGGGGTATTGCCAAGCCTCAGAGTGTTGGACCTCACCCACCCCACCAAAGATGGTTTCAATTTTCTTGTTCTCCCAAAGAATGAAAGTGAGCCTGATATTCATATTTTCCTCTTGTCCTTTGAGCACCAGGGACCTGAAAAGGCCAAGCAGTAAGGACAGAAAGTCATAAGAAGCTCCAGTCTGAGTACCCCCCCACGGGTTTCCGGCATAGCTTCCCAGACCCTGACTTCTGGAGTATCTTCATTATGCAGGTCACAGCATCAGATGGCAGCAGTTTCTCCCAAGTCACCCCATAAAAGACAATGTCCAGGAGGATTTCCACCTACTTTCAGCAACTATGTTGTTGCATGTTGTGTGTTAACAGACTTGCTTTAATGCAGAGGACCCTATGTGTGGTGGATTCTGACATCACAATGTGCACATTAGTCACATGGACTCAAACAGCTGAGGAGTGAGGTCTCCATATTAACTGAAGCTTCTCTACATAGGTTCCAGCCTAAAGCACCTCTAAATCCACCTGGAAATCAGGAGTCTCTTCTGTATTCACCTACATGAAACATCAGAAAGTGTTCCCCTGGATACATCCCCCTGTCCTACTCCGACCTTTCTTCCATGCTTTTGGCATGGCAGCAATATTTCTTTTTGAACCCTAGAACCACTTACACAACAAATTGTTGGAGCAATGAAGGCAACATGATAAACTAAATAAAATTGATTCTCTTTCTCTCTCTCTCACTGTTCCTCTCTCTTTAAAAAAATATAAATGAAAATAAATAAAATTTTAAAAATTCTCAATTTGTATAATAAAATTGAAGTTCCCAAGATATGTTCTGGTTTGAAATGGGAGGAGCTCAGGTTGTAGGCAGGAGCACAGCAGCCATTCTCTGCAATTCCTGGACCACTGTACTTCCCTCTCCTGTTCACTATAGATAATCACTTCTTTGAGCCAGTGTAAATGAAGACTCTGTTGCCTTAGTCAACATACATGGAACTCACTTACCTTTAATAAGCAATGATGGGACTTATTTACCTTGAGGCAGTGTAGTTGAGCACTTGTCTGGACCTAGTGTGAATGGAGACTTGCTTCCTTTGATCAGATATAGATTGAAGCTCACTCCTTGAAGCCAAAGTTGACTTCAGTCATTTTGAACTGGTGTCATTGGCTAGGCGGAATCCACTTCCCAGTCATCAGTCCCCTTCCTGAGGTATATGAATAGGGAGGTGGCAGCTGTTAAATTGAAATCTGATGAGGCATTGGAGACTCCAGAATTTTCTCTATAAGCTCATGTGCAGGTAAGCAAGAGATGGGCCAGTGGTTAGGAGTGGGCCTGCATGAAGTAGTGGGTGGGTACTTAATCACCTACAATGCAAATTCTACACCCAAAATCATTCTTGTGTTTTGTGGTATAGGTAGTGGATAGGAACATATGGGGTATAAGGAGTAGACGTTTCAAATATTCTTATGCTGTTTACATAAAAGCAAAACTGTGTGAATGTGAAATTGCTCTTATATTTAGTTTTTATGGCATTGAAATTTGTGAAGTGAAGTGCACACAAATGACTAAGAAATGCTCAGGTTAGTTAGATGGGGAGGTTTTGGGCACCTTCCATGCCTGATATCTTCACAGGGTTGGACCCCCAGTGCTCTGCATTTTCCTGCTCTCTCCCTTATGGTCAGAAATAGATATCTTTAAAAGAAAATTATGGTGTCAGTGTCCTACAGTTTTCACTGTAGAGGTCTCTCAACCCCTTGGTTAGATTTATTCCTACATGTTTGTATGTTTTTGTTTGTTTTACTTATTGTGAGTGGGATATTTTTCTTAATTTCCCCTTCAGCAGATTCACTATTGGAGTAAAGATACTGATTTATATATGGTGATCTTGTGTCCTGCTACTTTGCTAAATTTATCAGCTCCAGAAATCTTCTGGTGGAGTTTTGTCATCTTCCAAATAGAGGATCATGTCACCAGTGAAAAGAGATATTTCAAAGTTTGCTTTTTCTATTTGTGTTCCTTTAATTTACTTCTCTTGCCTTTTTTTCTATGACTGAAGGTATTTTTTAAAGAAAGAGGACAATGAGAGAGAGAGAGAGAGAGAGAGAGAAACAATTTTATTTGGTTTTTCATCTAGCCTTTGTTGCTCCAACATATAGTTGTGTATGTGGTGCTGGGGTTTGAACTCGGGTCCTCATGCATGCCAGGCAAGCACCTTAACCACTTAGCCACTGCTCCAGCACCCTATGACTGAAATTTTAAGGACTATGTTGAATAGGAATAGTGAGAGTGTACATTCTGCTCTTATTCTTGATTTCAGAGGAAATGCTTTTGGTTTTTCTCCATTTGCTATGAGGTTGGCCTTAGGTTGTCATATTTAGTGTTTACAACATTGACATTTGTTCCTTCTATTTCTAATATCTCTAGTGTTTTAAGCAAGAGTGGATTCACTTTGTCAAATGGATTTCCTGCATCTCTTGATATAGTCCTGTGATTCTTGTTCTTTCCTATGTTTAGATGGTAAATTTATTGATTAGCATAGTATGGTATCTTTGTTTTTTAATATAAAAACCAGTCTATTACCATTTAAATCTAAATTTTATTAATTCCTCCCTTGATTTCTTCTGCAGTTCATTTCTCATTTAAAAGCATGTTATTTAGTGTTCAGGTGTTGGATAGGTTCATTTCAATTTTTTTCAAATTTGTATTTTAATCAATTATGATCTGAATGAATGCAAGAAATACTTTCTGTTTATTTGTATTTCCTAAAATTTTCTTCATGTCTTAAAATATGGTTTATTTTAGTGAATGTTCCATGCACCACTGTGAAGAAAGTGATGAGGTTTCTCTGGTTATTAATATTTTTTTATTTTGAAGAAAGTTTATGTCTATATGACCAATCTAATGGTGAGAGAGGTGTGTCAAACTCATCCATATTATTTATTGTGACATATTTCATTATATTAAGATGAGTTTGTTTTATGCACATAGATACTCTCATTGTGATGTGAACATTTAAAATCATTGTATCTTGCTGTAAGATGATTCACTTAAACACTATGATGTGACAGTCTTTGTCTCTTCTAATTAACTTATTGACTTGAAATTTATTTTGTCTAATATGAGGATAGATATCCCTGCTTGCTTTCTTCTTTCATTTGCATGGCATGTTTCCCATTCTTTCACCTTCGCTCAGTGAATGTCTGTCTACATGTTGAATTTCTTCTAAACAAATAGTTGAGTCTTCATTTTTAATCCAATCTGGCAAAATGTGTTTTGATTATAGTGTTTAGAGCATTTATATTCAATGTTATTATAGAGATGATTTTTATTTCCTGCCATTTTCATTTATCTCTCATGCTAAACTCAGAATTCATTCTCTTTTAATTGACTATTCTTCTAGTGCAACTCATCCCTATTCTGGTTTACATTTTAATTTTTTCTCTCTTCTGAATTAAAAAATTCATTGAAATACATTTTACACTGCAGATTTAGTCATTAAGAATTCTTTTCATGGAAAGTTTTAGTATTGCTTCAATTCTGAAGGATAACTTTGCTGGCTATAGTAATCTTATTTGGCATCTGTTTTCTTTCAATGCTTTGTATCTATTAATTCAGGCCCACCTTGTTTTTAGGGTCTGGGTTGAGAAATCAATTGAAATTAAGCTTTGTTTTACCTCTAAACATGACCCGTCATTTTTCTCTTGCAGCTTTTAAAATTTTCTGTTTACTGTGCATATTACACATTTTCATTTTAATGCATCTAGGAAAGGATATTATTACATTCAGTCTTTTTCAAATTCCATTTGATTCTTGTATTTAGATTTCCATCTCTTTCCTAATATTTGGGAAAAATTAATATTATTTCATTGAAAAGATTGTGCATTGCTAGTTTTTAATTTGGGGTTTTCTTCTACCCCAGTGATTCTTAAATTTGGTCTCCATCTTGTCTCTGAGTACTTAAACTTTCTGGTAAATACCTTTGAACATCTTTTCTTGTTGACATTACTTTCAAGATTGTTTACTTTGTCTTCAAGGCCTAAAGTCTGTGTTTGAAGTGTTCTAATACGTTCATGATGTTTCCCTTGAGTTCTGAATTACATTTTTTTAACCTCTAGGATTTTCGTTGGTTTATTTTTCATAATATCTATGTCCCTATTGAAATAGTATGATACACTCAATGTGTGTCTTTTGACATTCATGATCTCAGTACCACATTGAGGGAAGACACTGATAAATAGGGATTTATTATAATCACTGTAGAGCAAAACCATCGACTATTCAGTCTTAGGAAAAGCCCAAATATGTTGATACTGTTTTCCATAGGTCATTTAATCCATACATAAACTTGTAGTAAGGGTCTGGAGTAGAATGAAAATGTTTACAGGGGGATTTATTTTATTTCTTTTGAAAATAACTTCTTTCCTATACGTGCCTTGTATACAACAGAAGAGGAAAAGATATTCTTTCCTACCTGACTATCACTCATTAACCATTCTGACAAACTACTTATTACAAATGGTAAAGAAACAAGCAATATTTGCCAATAAATAGTCTCCATTGTTAGATCAATCTGCTTTTCATAAAATATAATATTTTAACTATTTTATCTGTGAATGTTGCTTAAAATGTTTATAAATGCATTAGAAAGACAAGGGATAAAATGTGTCTTGGCTAGGACACTCTTTTGAATTCAGGAAAATAATTATACTGTGCAATTTCCGAAAATTTCCATATCTCTGTGTTTTGATTTCTATACCAGTGAAGGGAAAACATGTAAATATCTTGTAGCTCAGGAAAAAGGACTGGATTTTGGTGTTTTTTGATACTAAAATATTAGCATTTTTACAACCACTGTGCACTGTATTTTTTTATTTAACTCTCCTTGGAATGGATTTCCACATGTGTTCTCATAACAAATCTCTATTAATTTTTTGAGTCTCAGATCAGGTATGTTTTACACCATGAAGCCTTCTTTAATTTTAATTTCTTAAAGCAATTGATTTTTCTACTGGATCATCTCACTAGCTCAATTACAACACAAGCTAAGCAAGTGCCCTCCTTTGAACAAACCCTAAAAGAAATATGACAACAATAACAAATTTATCAATAGGGTAAGTTTTTTAAGCTGTGATTACCTATTTTCTATGCCCATGCTTTTGGGTGATCTGAAGAATTAGGAACATTGTCATAACTTTATAAGTGAATTATAATCACGTTGGTTAGATGTAATACATGCAAATGAAAAATAATGAATAACAAGTTATGTTTACATGCCTTAGACTTTCATTCACTTATTCTTTAACCTTTAATTTATATACTTATTTTACTTAATTTTTTCCAATCTCAGATTTCATATTAAATGTAGTTGCTTTCAGAATGACTTCTTTTATCTTTAATCTGTATGATGAAATGTTAATTTGTTGCCACAGCATCAGTATCCCTAACATAATGGGAGCACATATCATAGCAGAAACCAACCTCCCTTATTTCTAGTTGTCTGCATTAAGTCAGGCATTCCTTCAGGACAGGATTAAGTCTGTTCATAATTATGTCCATTTTATTTAACAAGCTTTATTATTCAAGGGACTTACACTATAGACTCAATATAGAAAATTTAGAAGTAAGCAAATGCATAAATGAGAATGTAATTTCAAGAAAAATCCAGATCTTTGCAAATTAAAACTGAATCTTTGGGGGTAATGAGAAACATAGAGCTATATCATAAAGGGCAATGAAAGAAAAAACAGATTTAATGAGAAAGGCTCCTATAATAGAGTTCAGTTAATTATAGAGTTGCATAATAAATACATCTTAATTAAAATAATCTAGTAATCCAAAGAAACATTGATTGGAGCACAGACAGCCTGAAGGTAGATAGAGCAATATTAACTAAGAATGGGAAAGATTCAAGCAATATATACCTTTGTCATTATCATGGCTAATATTTCTTAGGCATAACTATATGTTGCTATGTTTAAAAAAATCAACTAAACTTCTGTGTGACTAGTATTATTAGTCTAATTCTAATGAAAAGAATCATAACGCTTCCTAAGGCATCCTCTAAAATAACCTTCAGTGATTCTCCCCTTCTAACAATTGTATTCTTGTGCAATCCCTCTGCTTAAACCTGAGTTGGATTTACTAACTTTCTTCTAACATCAATGAAACTAACAGAAAACTACATAGCACAACAGAAGTGATTGAATGTTACTCTTGAGATTATATTAGACTGTAGCTTCTTTCTTACAAGACTTCTCTCTTGTCTGTAGATTAATTATTGTTAGAGAAGTCAGTCTATCAGGAAGTGCATAAACTGAGGCAATCCTTTGGACAGAGTCATGACAGGCAACAGACGCAGAACCTGCCACTCCTCACTGTCCACCCCACAAACCTTAAAATAACCACAGCACCAGTAAAAGCCTTTATCATAGGCTTATGAGCCAGAGTGACTCATCTAAGCTGTTCCCAGATTCCAGATATACAGAGAAAAAAATTGGTATATAGATTTTTTTTCTGTTTTAAACTTTTAAACATTTTGTTGAATTGTTATTCAAAATGGAAAACTAATACAGTAAGTGATGTAGAACGGACTTTGAAGAGGAAATCCAGGCAGGGATATTTTCAAAAATTCCACAGCAGAAAGTGGAACAAAACAAGGATCAAGTAGGACATTATTTAAAACTTGTTTCTTTCTTGGTACAGTGCCAGCAAATTAAGTTTCATAGCTACACTATAACAATTCAGAGTACAATTGCAGGAGGAAAGAGCAAGTTTCAACCATGGTATAAATCATGTGTTCATGGACTGGGACTGAAGAAAATTTGTAATCATTAACATCCAGCTTTCAAAGATAACTCTTGCTTATCAACAACACAACCAGCTAGAAAATGAAGGACCATAAAGAAGTGTGGTCATGTCTAGTAGTGGCTCTCGTCATTTTTGTTCATTTTCCATTTTAGTAAAATTACAGAATGATCAGCCCTAAGTACAAGGGAGCTTGGGACATATAATTCAATTGTAAGCTTGGTCTAGAGGAGATAGCTAGCAGACTCTGCTCGATTTACAAATGACACATTGTACAAATACAGACATCTACAACATGAGTTGATACAATAAATATTACCAGACATTCAATTTTTTTAGTAGTTGGAACCAGTTTGTTATTAGTGAGGATGGAAACCATGTGTGTTCTCTGAACATGGTACACAGTGATACTGTGTGCTTAGAGATAGATAGATAGATACACATAAATGCTGAACAATCACATCTCTTTTTTAAAATTATTCATAAATGTTGAATTTAAATGAAAATGCTCTAGAGTGTGATCAAGAGGTAAACTAAGGTATTAAGAATATTATTAGAGACACATATGAACAGTTCACAATGAGCTAGCAGAAAGCATTTGTATTGTCAGGAAGGTTTTAAAGTCCTCAGAGCAGTAGGTTCCTCAAGAACTAGACATGAGATCCATTATAGATAGACCCACACCAAGAACACATCACATCCATGTATATTCATAACTAATATTCTCACACTTACCTCTACATAGACCCATCAGCACTCCATATCCTCTTCTATAGTTGTCTTATAAACTTCCACATGCACATGATTTCTCTGTATTCAGGTTTGTCCTTGTTATACAAAGAATTCCAGAGGATCCTACATTTATTGTTCAGTTTTTTTTAAATTCTGTACAAACAGAAATAAAAAATAACTACTTTGAGACTGACTCCTCTCCTTCCTTCATCATTATATTTATGAAGTTCATCCATGATGCATATGACTATACTGTGTTCATTTTCATTACTACATATGTTGCACAAATAAAACTTTTTCATTTTTATACTGTGATGAACATTTGAGCTGCTTTCACTATGAAGAATAAGATGATGTTCTAAACACACTGTTGCATGAAATTCAATATTGACAATATTATGTTCAGTGAAGAACCCAGGTTGTATATTTCTGTATCAACTAACTCAGAAGTCAATATTGATTTTGTTTGAGAGAGACAGGGACAGAGATATTCATTTTTTTTTTAGATTTTCATTAGGTTTTTGTTCCTGCAACACATAGTTGTGTATATGGTGGTGGGCTTTGAACATGGGTCCTTGCACATGCCAGGGAAGCACTATACTACTTAGCCTCTGTTCCAGCCACAGAATTCAGTCTGTCATCATTTCATTTTGTAGTGCAAGCACATAGACTTGTATTTTCAAAATTTGTATATTCTTTCTCTTACAAACATTGGTTTTCACATCTGCATACTCTTTAATTATTTCCTTCAAATTTACAAACAAAAAAATTACTCTAATCTTAACTAAAGTTCTCTTTAATTACATTTTAGTTACATTATACAGCTATCCTATATAACAATGAACAACACCCACACAGAAGAAACACACAAGTTCTTATTCACAGGTAAATAAATTAGTACCTATTGTATGGGTCAAATAGACACTGATAAACCACAAATATCATTTCTACTCAGAATTCCTCCCATATTCACTTTTGCAAACACCCAATGCATAACACGTTAACCCTAACCCAGTTTTTTTTTTTT
>PVKS010013790.1:23359-50014 GCA_004027875.1 Aplodontia rufa | reverse complement strand
AAGCTAGCTAAGTCACATGATTATAATCAAAAGATTAAAACAGTCTATAAATACTTTGCCTATGAAACAAGCAATTCTTCTGACAAATTTACTGTGGTGAGTGGGTATAAATGTTTTTATAAAACAACTGTGTTTGGAATTAAGTAAATGCATGCACAAACATACATGGGTTTCATTTTTGGTCCAAATCTCTTATGATTAGTCTTTACCTGGAAAGCACCCTGTATACATTGCTGCCTACCAATAATTAAAACCACATTTCAACAGAATATTGGTTGATGTATGTAAGACATACATAATTTCAACTTATTCCTGCTACCCTGAAACCCAAACTTGTAGTGGAGAACAGAATTATTTCTCTAACCAAAACCAACATATGAATTATACTGATTTATAGATTCAGGTAAAGTCTGTAGTTTTAATCATGGTATTACTTGGAAAAATATTGGCTTAATTTTTACACTTTTCAGTCTGTAATTAAAACTGAACCAACGTCTATACTTATGAAGAGATTTCATCACTTACATTTTTCTGTAAAATCAACTTTCTATTTTCTAAAACTGAGTAAAAACATCAAAAAAAAAATAAACTACTACTTACATCATAAGCTAACGAATCTGCTTCATTGGCCACTGTAAGGCCAGCTAATTCTCCAAGTCCCAGTTCACTTTCAAGGGCTTCATCTGCTCCCATGATGAATGACTTCCCAGAAGAAGGAGGAAATGTCAGTGCTTCCACTGAAGTGGGAAGAGAAAGAAACACTAAAAACCTTTATCTGTTCCTTTCCACTGTACAGAAAAATAGTATGACTAAAGGAAAGTTCCTCAAGTTTGACATTTTATGTTAATGACACAAATAATTTCTACAAATTACTAAACATATATAACAAGTGGTTCTGAACACTGCTGGTCTCATTCAAAATAAAACTAGTATTACCCGGAAGACTACAGATACTGTCATATAAAAATGATTAAAAATGTAAAATGCATACTTGAGACAAAATTAGTATGTGGTGTTAGAAGCTGGGATCACCTCTGGGAGGCAGAAAAGTGGCAGTGATTAGAAGGGAGCATAAACAGGGTGTGGCGGGCCTAGGTGAAGTTCTACTTGACCTAGAGGTAGTGGCATGGGTGGGTGATAATTCTGACTTCGTAATAATTCACTGGACTACATCTACCCCCTTATTATTTCAGTGCTTTTCTGGGGGAATATTTTATTTCATTTAAAATTTTTTATTTTCAAGAAATTTTTTAGGGGCTAGGGAAGTTGCTCAGTGGTGGAGTGCTTGCCTGGCATGCATGAGGACCCAGATTCAAACCCTAGCACCACATAAACAAATAAGTGTCAGAAAAACAAAAACTAGATGAAAACATAAATAAAATTGACTCTCTCTCTCCTTAAAAAAAGAAAAAAGAAATATTTTAAAGTTCATCTGAACACTTTCACTGCTGCCAACCGTGCTTTAACATGCAGACTTATTTTGTAATAAACTTGAAAGTACATCCTTTATAACTATAAACACAGCAATTTAATTCTTTCAACGTCATAGAAGAACTGGTTAAAACAAAATGCCATGGGCTGGAAAGGTGGCGTGGTGGTTACAGTGCTAGCCTGGCATGCCTGAGGACGCGGGGTTTGAATCCCAGCACCATGTACACAAGGAAGTGTCAGAGCAATCAGTCACATGAAAAAATGAATAAAACTGATTCTTTTTCTCTCTCACTGTCCCTCTCTCAAAAAAAAGAAAAGGCAAATTAAAATAGATTTTATTTGGTCAATAATAAAATGTTACTTTCTGTAATGAAAATTATTCTGACAAATTATCAGAGATGGCCTTTGAGTAGTTTTCTAGAGATGGTTTATTGATGATAAATATTTATGAGTTAATTAGATGAATTTAGTAGTTCAAGCTATTTGCTAAAGAGGTAAATTAATTTTTAAAAAGTCAGTTTTAATAACTAGTACAAGTAGAAAACTACATTTTTACATAATGTTTTTCAGCATTACATTCAATCATATTTAATGTTTGTTGGACAAATAAAAGAACTACTGGCCATGTTTCTTTCTGATAGCTAACCATTACTGACCCTAATCAGTTTTTATGAAATTATTGAACTGTGCTTCTTAAACATGACACTGTTCTCTAAATGAAAATAAAATTAGGCATAGTAGTGCACAACTGCAATCCCAGTGATGCAGGAGGCTGAAGCAGGAAGATCACAAGTTTGAGGACAGCCTCAGCAATTTAGTGAGGCCCTAAACAGCTTAATGAGATGCTGTCTCAAAATAAAAAAGGGGATGTAGCTCAGTGGTAAAGTGCCTGAGTTCCATCCCCAATACTGCCAAATAAATAAATAAATAAGTAAAAAGTAATAAAATTATAGTGTACACACAGGCTATTGAGACTTTTTCTGAAAGCAGACTGGAGGCCAAGAAGCACCAGTCATTAGCAATGGAACACACAATCTGTTTTCTGTGTGTGTGTGGTGGTGGGGATCGAATAAAGTGTCTTGTACATGTTTGGCAAGTTCTTTACTACTGAACTATCTCCCCAGACTTGAAAAAACTATACTTATATGTCACAAGATCATACTGTAAAGAACTGGAAACAATCTAAATATTCAAAAGGGGAATGGTTTCATCTCATCTAAAATATAATATACAGTATTAAAGTTTAAAAATTATTTGTATCATTTTATGTTAAGTATAAAACAAACTATTCTACATGACAACTGTAACTGTATAAAAAGTATACACAAGTGAACAAGGAATGAAAAAGAACAAGAAAACACAGGAAGCAGAAACTATGACTAGGCTTTCAGGTGACTTTTTAACCTTTTTTATTTATCATGATAACTTCTTTAAATAAAACATTTATAAGTCTCAAAGCAAATATTTACTACCCATTTTTTGACACACTTTTCTCAGCGTTTGAATAGTATTTATAGGGTCTTACTACATGGGTATCTGTGAAGCTGGGGATATTCTAAACCAACCAGAATTTAGAGTTGGTTTTTAAGTTTATGGAGTCCTTCCCAAACTGTAAAGAGAGAAGTTGAAATCAACATCCCTTGATGTAAGAAAGCCTGTATTTGGGGGCTGGGCTCATAGCTCAGTGATAAAGTGCTTACCTAGCACCTGTGAGGCACTGCACCTCAAAAAAATAAATAAATAGAATAAAAGTATTGTGTCCATCTGCAATTTGAAAAACTAAAACAATTTTTTAAAGTTTTTTTTTAAAATAGGAAGCCTGTGTTTGTTGAATATTTGCAAAGTAAATTTCTAAAGCAGGACAGTCTTTTTATAATGACTAAATTTAGAGACATGTATCCAACCAAGTGCTTTCTGTGTTCCAGACAGTCTTAATACTTGCCTTCATCTGCCCTATTAATTTCGTGTTCAGGAAGCCTGGAGCTGCTGGGTCTGGAAGGTGAACCCACAGATGGCTGCAATGAAGGAAGTTCATCAACATCTCTCAAATTAGCAAGCATATCTTGTAGTTTTGACCTATTGGGTCCTAGCCAAAAAAGAAAAAAGGGTGGGAGCACAAAAAAGAGGAAAGAGAATTATTCAAATGTTATCAAAATGGTAACATGAAACTTATTTCACATCCGCCAACATTACCCTTTAGAAATATCCTAATAAATTAGTAAGAATTATTTAAGGTTTTCAAATTATTTTAAAAGTTTATATCTTGAAAACAATGATATTTTTACATATATTCTATAAATTAAACTAATAGAATTATTATTTTCATGAAAAAGAATGCTATGTCCTATGTGGACCATTAAAACTCATGTTACTATTAATCAAACCACTGAATAGTGCTTTAAATGAAGACAGATTCCAAAGACTGAACTTACGGTGTACTGAATTAAACAATAAATCTCCGTTTACAAATCAAGGTGCATTCGCTGCCTTACATCCTGAAGCTATGACACCCAAGATGAAGTCTCATTCCCTGCCGATTACTTACCTGAGCTTTGATTCTTCCTTCTCCCATATCCCTGTTTTGATTGTTTTATATAGGATAGAGGCTGAAACAGATCTTCGGTAGTTTTTCCTGTTATAAGTTTAATTAAGAATGGGAAAAATCTTACCCATAGTCTGTTATGTTTTTTTCCTATTCCAGCAAAGAATACAACTATTTCTAAGCAATTTTAACTAACAGCTAAAAATATATTTCAAGATAGTAGGACTGAAGTACACAATTTGACTGGAAATATTTCCACTAGATCAATGAAAAGGACTCAAACTTTTCCAGTGAGTAATGTTTCAGTTAAAAATATGCATTTATGGTGATTTATAAATTAATGTTTCCAATACCAACTCAAAGCTTTGCTTTCATTCTTTTTTAATCATAAATCTTTGACTTATTCCTACACTGCTATTTTATCAAGACAATATGAACTAAAAATGATAATGTGCAGACTTCAGTTTATATCCCTTTTATTTTTAGCGAGACATTAAGATCTCTCCTCCAGATTCATTTTTCTTCACTGTACCCCCCCAATCATGTGCTATATACTTGAATATGGATTATTGTCCCCAGAACAAGAAAACCAACTGTTTGAATTAATAGGAATACTGTTCCAGTCAGATGATGCACTTTCACATTTCACGTGCTCAATTCCAACTACAGTGATGCCTTGATGTTTGAAAATAATCAATGTAAGAGTAGATGAATTCTACTTAAGTTGTGGCTACCTTTCCAATCAAAAGATGTTTAAGATATTTATTTTTATAGCATAAAGACCTAAGGAAATACATCAACATTAAGTTAATCTGGAAATTGTTTCTCATGTGTGGTACAGACATTTTTCTCAACACTTTGGTTTAACTGGTTTGGTCATGGCTTAGAAAGGCCTGGCAAATTCTCTCACTATATTTGTTAAGATTAAATTTTTATCAATATATTTGAATAAAAGCCACAAAATGTTCTTAAGTGTCAATATTAATCTTTCTCATTCTGATTTTATCTATATTAGATAGCACTAAATTATATCATCTCTCATTACAAAATTGTTGAGACTCTGCTAACATCAGTAGAGGACAGACTTCTGTAAAAATTAAGGTAAACACTGATAAATTCAAAGATACTTTAAATAAAGACTTAATTATTTTTAAGAAGCTACTAGATTGTAAAATGATATCTTAACAGGGATGACTGTTCTTTGATAAACTTTAACATCACTAAAAAGTAAGGGAGGCCATCCCTTCAGTCTTCTGCAACTTATAAAAATGTATTTCTCACTATGTTTAAATTTCAACTTCGCTTTATACTCCTTTTATACCTCAAAGGGTGAAATTCCCATTGCTATAAAAGGGAGGTTCATATTTACATCATCAGTGAGGGTGGACGCATGAGGAAGTAGCCTTGCCCTCCTATAAGGATACCTCAAGATCATCTTTAGGGATGCTTTCAAAGTTTTTTTTAATTTCCATTCTACATACTATATAGATCAATTTCTAAACTGTTCATTCACATAGCAAGTTATATGATTCACAGGGCTAGAAATTTCATTTTGGCTTCTGTTTTTGAATTGGCACACATTTTACTAAAAAGAAAAAAGTAACTGGTAATATTGCTATAAATTAAATTGACAAAATGTTACATTAAAATACAAATTTTTTTTTAAAAAAAAGTTGTGTATTTGACTCTTTGCCCTGTATAGCATACAGTGAGAGTAAATGAATTGTACTGTCAATACGTATTCAGGGGTAGAAATTAACTTCTTTTTGTCCCTAGGATCTAAAATTATAAGCAATTAATTACAGTGGATTTCCAGAGGGTCATACTAGGTGAGATTTTAAAATGCCACTGGAAATAAACATCATTGCAATGAAGCATACCTTAAAAAATCAATTTAGCCCACCACTCTGATGATGCTCTAAATTTGTTATTGGAATATATTGTGATTCCATAATCAAATAATTAACAATTTAATTTCAACCCCTGAGAGCAGGTGAAAAGCAAAGAGGTCAGGAGCAGAAAATAAAAAAAGGAAGTAGTTCTAGGAAAACATTGGGAAAAAAAATAAAAGACTTGGGAGATGTAAAAAAGGCAAGGTTTATGATCTATAAATACAATGTTTCCTACTTACTCTTCACCCCTTTTTTCCCCTTTCTCTCCTTTTTGTACTGTTCCTTGAGTTTGGTAATTACGCCCTGGTCCACATTCCAAGCTTCAGGCATAAGACATTGGTCTTCTTTTTCTAAAAGGAGTGAAACAATGGAATAGCCTTTTTCAATAAAATGTTGAACATTCTAAGTCAATACATCTGAAAGACAACGATTTTCTTCACACCATCACTAGTTAAAATAATCATTATTTATTCATCATATATATCACATAAAATACAGTGGCTAAGAAACAACAATCAATTCAATTTCCTAATTAACAAATTTCCCTTGAAAGAGAGACATCAAGAACCTCTCAATTTCGTCACATTTTCTAAATTCCATTAGGAATGACTCACAAAAACCACTTCATGTTTACTTATGTGATGAGAGATGATAACTGAGATTGTCTAAAATAGTCTCCAATGATCTTTTCATTTTAAGAGTTTTATACTTCTGGCACGTGTTCATCAACAAATGATGATTTTTTATTTTACTGGCTTTATGAATAACATTATTAATCAACTTTAATTCAAAACTTGAAATAATTTAAATGATATGATAGCTTATAAATTCCTAAAAGGAAACTTAGAGCTTCTGTTAAAAAAAATTAATCATTATTTCAGGAGAAGAATATTTAAAGAGTGAGTATGTTATACACTTTATACTTACTATATAAAACAATTTATATGCTATATAATGTACAGAAATGTTCTTAGCATAGAACTCTACTTTGAATCTGAGACTCACATATCCAACTGCTCACTCTACATGTCCACTGAGAAATCTAACAGATACCTCAAACTAAATGGGAACCTAACTCCCAATCTCCCCTCCTCATCCAATCTGTTCTTTCCATAGGTTCTCTGCTTCATTTGATAGCTATTCCATATTTTCATTTATTTGCTCAGACCAAAAATTTTTTTCTCCCCCTCACATCAGATATTTTAGGAAATACCATTTTCAATACATTCAAAACACATGCAGAATCTGATTTCTTAGCACATCCACAACCTCTCTGACCTCTGTGATCTCTTGCAAGAAATAACGCAATAATTATTCCCTTTCCACATAGAGCAATCATCATAAGTTGTCTGGGTAGTCTATTCCAAGCGTAACAGTCAGATCATCTCATGCTTCTGCTCATATCCCTCCCATGGCTCCTCATCTCACCAGTGGTCTAGTCTACATGGTCCTACACAAAAGGCCATTTCTTATAACAATACCCTAGAATCGCTCTGCTTCCCAAGTGGCTTCCTTGAATTCCTCAAGCATGCCAGCCAGGTATGTTGCTAAAGCCTTAGGGCATTTATTCTCACTTTCTTCTTCCTCAGATTTTTTCCCTTCTCAGATGCCATGTGGCAAGGTCAGTTTCGCCTTTTGCTCAAATGCTGCCCTCTCTTAGCGCACCTTACCATGGCTACCTTATTTTATACTGTAACCTGCTCTCACTACCCTCTCAACCCCTACTCTTCCTTATCTCTCTGACCCTGTTGGACTTTTTCTATTTTCCATAACATCTATCACCCTGACATTTGATATTATTTATTATATTTATTGCTTACTGCCTAGCTCCTTTTAAAGGCTATGAGCAACAGAGAAGAATCTTCTAGAAGACCTGGCACATAGTGTGCACCTGATCAATATTTGTTGAATGAATACTAGAATTATCTGAAATTAACCAGAATAAACAGAAATCTCTCTGTTTTAACAATCTGTTTCAATCTAGTTTAGAAAATTATTTATTAGACCTCTGAATACAATACTATTAAAATTTTTAATTCAACATTTTTATATTCCTAACTATGGTCTAAAAACAGAAGGAATAGACTTTTCCAGAAGGATCTAACAATTAAAAATGTTAATTTTCACTAATTAGCACTTAAAATTGAACTGACTGGGTTATGGAATCTGGAATGTTTTCAGTCTTTTCAAGCAAAAATGTAGCCTTACCATAATCCCAATAGACTCACTATAATAGCAGTGGAAGACCATGAAAGATGTTAGTGTAATTTATCTACTTATTTACTTGCCAGAAACTAATCAGATTCTTAACCTAAACATAATCTACTCTTTTTTTTTTTTTAGGGGAGCAGAAGGAAGAAAGATGGAGGATACATCTAAAATGGTTTAACCATTCATTCAACTAGATAAGATTTACAATCTAGTTCTGTTGATTTGTTCAAAGATCAGTGATTTAAATATGAATTATAAAATCCTTAAAATACACAAGGTCAAATCACTGGTAAGAAAATCTCCAGTCAAATGGGAGCGTTCATTTGCTCACTGGAAGTTCCAAAGTAAAGTAACAGTAACTTATTTAATATCTCAATAGAAAAAAATCATTAAAAATTAAGCAAATACCTCTCACATTATAACAGTTTCTGAGATGTGAGGAAGGTTGAAATCTACCTTGAATGTAGAAGGAAAGTTAGTGACACAAATTTCTTCTAGATCTTGACCTATTTGAACTGTTTGCAATTTTCAGAGAAAGAACATCTTTTACACTTTGAGGAGATCACAAGTAATTTCCATTGCAGTGTTTCAGATGGAAAAACAGGTTTAAAAAATTTTTTTTTGTTTACAAAAAAAGGCTATTCAAGATTTTCCCTGAACTCACCCAACACTCTTCTTATCAGTCACTATATAATGATCACACAGTGTAAAAGAAGGAAAGTTTGAACAAAATTTTTAACACAAGTTAAAAAAAGAAACTATCGTATATTTTTCATTTTGGCTTTACAATTCGTTTACGACTTAGAGAAGAAATATATTTAAAAATTGGGTTTAAATTAGTACTTTTAATGTTTACAACTAAAAATGTAAAAACATTTTTCATTTTAAGCAATCAAATACACCAAACATTTGAATATAGTATCTGTGTTCCAGTAGTAAAGTCTGTGATTTAGTTTTTGAAGGTATATTGAAATCAGTATTTAAAGTAGTTGTTTGAATAGAAGTAAATGAAAAGATCATAATGTGGTGCATCTGCATCTAAATAACAACAAATAATCCCTCAAAACAATTTAGCTACTTTTATTTTTATGGACGAAATGTTAACCTACTGGGAAAATCTACTTCAACTAAGAAACTACTGGTTCATCTTCCAAGAATACTGAGTGGAAGCTCTTATTAAAATAATAAGCAACATTATATTCTCTTGAATAACACCTGTCCAAATATTAGACCCTTTCTTTCTTTCTCTTTCTTACTCACATACATTTACTTTAACTTAAGGAATTCATCATTTTTGAAGAATTAATCACATTCTACACCTTACTGATAGAAAAAATGTACTTCCACACTATTAGAATGATCTATGCTATAGAAGTTTACCCCAAATGTTTGTTCTCTTATTAAAAGTTTAAAATATTATTCATTTAGAGTAATTTGAGGAAAAAAACACAATAAAACAAAAACCTGAATTAGAATGAATGACTGCAATTTTCTAACTTCTACAACTCTTTTTGCACAAAAGATGCTGGAGATGTGATCTCCAAAATCCTCTAGTTAACATTTTTATACTCAGTTTCCACAAAACGTAAATTAGCAGGTTCTACTGTCTGCACACAAACATTATTAACAATATTCTTTTCATAGAGTATTGCTTTTATGAAAGGAAAAAAGAAGGTGGTTCCTTAAACACACACACCCTGGATAAAAGGTGACAGTAGTTAAAAATTTCACTGGATATTCAACATTTCAGCATCATAGGTCTTCAAGATGTGGCCATCACAGTAAAATATGACTCTTTTATTTACTTAAATCTCTGGTTGGATGCAGCATGCTTGCCCTTACCCCAATCTGTTCCATCGCCTGCACTTCTAGATTCACTGTCTCCTTCCTCTGATGAAACCAAGAAGTCAAACTCCTTCAGAGCTTCTTTTGTATCCCGGTCTTCGCTGCTATCGGGCAATACTTTTTTTCTAACAATCTAATGAAAAAACATGCTAAATTAAAATATGGATATAGTATGGGTTTTTAAATTTAATTTAAATAAGGGAGACAATATCCCTTCCCTTTACCATTGAATGAGAAATGTGATTAAATTATTTTCTTCAGAACATATATCTTTGTTGTATTAAACTGTCCTAACTCAGAAAAACACGTGCACGCACACACACACAAAAAAAAACCCAAAAACCCAAATGGTTAGGAATTAGGAAATCAAACTGGTTACTGTTAGAAATTTCTAGGCAGATGATTCAAAACAGCTTTAATAATCATACATTTTAAATATTTAAATTGATATAATCACTAACAAAGAAACTTACAACATCAGAGTTATTTACCTCTGAGCTACTAATAAGGTATTTTGATAGGAAAATAATATTTCAATGTAAATATCCCATGAGAATCACAAGGAATTATACAACTTTCAGATGACTAGGATAGAGAAAATATGTCCTGGAAACACAGGCTCTTTTACTAATGTAAATTAAGATATATGCTATTACTACTTGTTTGGATAAGAAAATGTCTGAGTGGCTGAAGTTCAAATAATACCCATGGCAGGACTGTATCAGTAGAGCACTACTGCATACTGGCCAGGGAAACAATCCAGCAGCACCTAATGGAGCTCAGGAAGCAGAGGGCATAAAAAACACAGAAGTAACACTTTAGAGTTAAACATCATTTTTATACATAGTATCTCCTTTGTTCCTCACACAATCTTCTGGGTATTATAATCTTCATTTTTAGAAATTAAAAAAACAGCCTGTAGCATTAAAAAGTACAACTAAGTGGCAGACCTGGGACTTAAACTCAAGCTTTTTAACACTTAAGTCTAATCGGCTTTGTATTTTTTTACTTTGCTCCAACGTATTCTTATTTTAAATAAATGTGAAAGAGGAAAAGTAAACATTTTCCTAAACAAAGCAAAGCATTCCTCATCTCCTACTTAAAAATGGAGGAGGAAGAAAAAGAGAAAGGGGGGGTGTAGAAAAGTGGAGAAGAAGAAAAGGGGATAGAAAGAAAAAAAAAGGAAGGAGAAAGGGAAGGAGGGAAGAATATGGAGAAGGGAAGTTAGGGAAGAAATGGCAATTTAGAGACACCTCTTATTCCAGGAACTTGCTATGAGAAAGACAATAAACTTATTAAGAACTAAGGGAAGAAATGGCAATTTAGAGACACCTCTTATTCCAGGAACTTGCTATGAGAAAGACAATAAACTTATTAAGAACTAAACAAAACTACAGAAGAATCCTAAGCAATTTGAAGAACTCTAATGAAGAGCTATAGAAGTCTGTAGACCTTGCTTACCAAAGCAATCCTCACAAGAGGCAAAAACTGCAGAGCTAATGTCAGCTGTCATCAGGAACCATGATGTATTTGTCAGTTCTACTGTCTTAGCAGCCAATTACTTTGTAACATTACACTGCTATAACACACTACATTTATCACTTTCATTATATTTATCACCTCTATAAAACATCATATTTAATGAATTAACAAAAAATTCAAGTAAGGTCTTTTTTTAAAAAAGAGAGAGAGAAAAGGAGGGAAGGAGGAAAGAGAGAATCAACTTCATTTTTTCATCTGCCACTTAGCTGTGTATGTGGGTGCTGGGGTTTGAACCCTTTTCTTTACACATGCCAGGCAAGCACTCCAACCCCTGAGCCACCACACTCCAGCCCCTCAAGTAAGGCCTTTTAAGAGAAAGCTGTGGTGCTGGAGCAGTGGCTCAGCAGTTACAGCGCTTGCCCTGCATGCACGAGTACTTGGGTTCAAATCCCAGCACCCATGTACACAACTAAGTGTCAGAGCAACAAAAGCCATGTGAAAAACTCAATAAAAACTGATTCTCTCTGTCTCTCTCTCTCTCCTCTCTTTAAAAAAAACAGAAAGAAAGCTGTGATACTAAAAACATTCTTGAATTTGAAATTAATACTAAAAGTTCTTTCCAATTTCCTTAAATACATGAAAAAAATTTACAGGTTTATACTAAAACATGAATATATGAATTACTTTTAAAGTAAACATTATAGTTCTTATATTTATTTTCTGAGTCATCTAGCTCACCGTTGAAGTATCAATGACACTTCTCTCTCTTCCCTCAACATCATCTTCCTCATCTTCATCACTGAAATCAGCAGCTGCACTTTCAAGGAATTTGAAATTATCCAGCACAGAGGTAGAATCTGTTAACTCGGATTTTCTGTTTTAAAACACAAATAATCCAGCTCAATTAATACTTTTCAACTTCAACATAAGATTAGCTAATGATAAATTTCAATAACTTCTGTTTACATTGTATTATCAGCCCCAAATTACACTGATTTTCATCTATTACAATTGTACAGATTGAGAAAGCAATTTAAGAAGTTGCTATTCTTTGAAAGGTATTTTATTGTGCCTTTCAAGTACTAGTGACCTGGGAACAGTGGCAGAGACCTGTAATCCCAGCAACTCCGGAGGCTAAGGCAGGAGGACAGTCAAGTTCAAGGCCAGCCTTAGCAACTTAGTAAGACCCTAAGCAACTGAGTAACACCCTCTCTTAAAATAAAAAGGACTAGGGATATAGCTCAGTGGTCAAAGCATCCCTGGGTTAAAAATCCCAGTAACAAACAAACAAACAAACAAACAAAAAAACAAAAAAGATTAATAGTAATTTACTGAAAAGAACTCCCTCTCACAATTCAGTATTGTTTTGATCCTTAATGTATTTTTTATAGAGGGAGAAGTGGGGGGAGAGAGAGGGAGGGAGCGAGAGAGAAAGGGGGGCAATTTTTATTTATTTTTTCATCTGATTTTTTTGTTTTTCTACACTTGGTTGTATATGTGGTGCTGGCGTTTGAACCCAGGTCCTCACACATGCCAGGCAACCCACTCTACCACTGAGCCACCTCTCTAGCCCAACCTTAATGTCTTTTTAAAAATATTTTTTTATTATCTCTGCCTCTTTTTTCTACTTTCTGCAACTCTTCATTTGACCTCTTAAAAAGTTTCCACAATTAAGAAACTAATGAATATATCATTTTTCTCTGATGCAATCTTGACTTGCAAGGCAACTAAAGAGTTAAAAGGAGGGGCTAGAGCGGTGGCTCAGTGGTTTTGGTGCTTGCCTGGCAAGCACAAGGACCAGGGTTCAAACCCCAGCACCACGAACATAACTGAGTGTTGCAGCAACTAAGGCCATGTGAAAAACTAAATAAAGTTTTTTTCTCTTTCTCTCACTGTCCCTCTCTCTTTAAAAAAAAAAAAAGAGTTAAAAGGAGCAAATACATATAGGATTCAAACTAATATTCCTAGAAGGCCTGATTTTGTTGACAAATAAAGCATGTATCTTTTAGAAATGACTGCATTTTCAAATATAAGACTTGAATATAGCTCTCTCAACACAAATTTAGTTAAGGCTTTCTAAGGGCCAGAACAGAATGATTTCTCTCCAGTTCATTAGGAAATTTTTTTTCAGGGCTGAGGACCGAACTCAGGGCCTTTTGCATGCTAGGCAAGCGCTCTGCCACTGAGCTAAAGCCCCAACCCCACATTAGGAAATGTTTTAAATGACAAATCATTTTCCTGAAAAAATATAGTCACAACTATAGACAAAAATTTCAAAACAGATAGATCTTAGATTTCAAATCTGCTGAGAGCTATGATTTTTATTTCTTTCCCCTCTTTCTATCCCTCCAGAAATCTGACAAACTCAAAATAACATTCTTGTCAGTTTCAAAAGAAAGGCAAACATCAAAACAAACACTGGAGTGGTCTTTTCTAAAAGTCATTACTAGGGGCTGGAGCAGTGGCTCAGCGGTTACAGTGCTTGCCTGGCATGTGCAAGGACGTGGGTTCAAATCTCAGCACCATGAACACAACCAAGTGTCAGAGCAACAAAAGTCATGAAAAACTAAATAAAAAATTCTCTCTTTTTCTCTCTCACTGTCCCTCCCTCTCCCTTAAAAAAAAAAAAAAACCTTAAAAGTCATTACTAAAGGTTTTTTAAAAGGATGCACTATAGCAGCTAGAGAGGTGGCTCAGTGGTAGAGTGCTTGCCTGGCATGATAAGGATCCATGTTCAATCTCTAGCACCACATACACAACTAAGTGAAGGAAAAACAATAACCAAATGAAAAATTAAAATTAACCCTCTCATTCTCTCTCTTAAAAAAAAAAAAAAAAAAGCAGGGGGTGGGGGCTGGAGCAGTGGCTCTGCGATTACAGTGCTTGCCGGGCATGCGAATGTGCACGAATTCAAACGCCACCTACATTCACCTACGTACGCAACTAAGTGTCACAACTAGGTGTCAGAGCAACGAAGGCCATGTGAAAAGCTCAATAAAAATTGATTCTCTCTGTCTCTCTCTCTCTCACACTGTCCTTCTCTCTTAAAAAAAAAAAAAAAAAAACAAAGGTATAGTCAAAGATTAAAAAAAAAAAAAGTGGGTGAGGGGAGGAGCTGGGGATGTGGCTAAGTGCCCCCTGGGTCCAATCCCTAATACCAGAAAAAGTATGCATTATAGTCTCTAAAAAGATTTATATTACGTTAACTTTATGACTTAGGTTAACTTACAAAATAAAAAACACAACCAAGAATGCCTACATGGTCTGTCTATAAAGAGAAAGAATCTATACTTTTATTTGTAAATACAAGTTAAAGCATTCTTAATTAATGAATACTTTTAAGGCTCTAAACACTTTTTGTTTATAAAACTCCTATCTTGAACCTTTACCTAATCATATAATTCTAGTTTATATTCCAAATAACAAGAAATATGCTTTCCTTAGAAAATTTATCACATTCAATTAAAAATCATTCTTCCAGCCTAAATATGAGTTAAAATGCAATAACATTATACTTAAGACTTTCAGAGAATCTTAGGTTTTTTAGTCCACTAAGAATCATAGCAAATTTTTTTCCCAATAAACAATCACTTTATTGAACTGTTAATATTCATTTAAGTAGAATTACGTAAAACTGTATGATTACACGGTCTAATAAGGAAAATAAAATATTTAAAACAGCTATTTAATTTTCAGTCTATCTATATATGTATATATAAAACAGACATTTTATATCAAAGATGAGTTATACCATTATTACACAAACAAAAGTGGTTATAAAAAGTTTAAGAATTTTGAGATTTTTTTATGATTTCTGGGTCACTAATAATGAAATTTCGTTTTTACAGATTAGTACTGCATTTCAAAAACAAGATCTTTTATGACCTTCTAATAGTGACTGAGCTTCAAAAGATAATAAAAAATATGTATTAAATGCATAAATTGCAAGCAAATAAAATATCATAAATACAATCTTGCATTCTTGAACTAAAAGCCACAAATGCTAACTCTAATCTGTGTTGCTTTCTAACCAAATGATGTTTTAAACTTCTTATTAAATATTTCTAAATCCACCTAAAAATAACACTTTAAAACCAAAAATATTATATAAGAACTAAAGTTAAAACTAAAGTACTTTCCAGGCAAAACACTTACCCAATCATTGCTGTCTCTTTAACTTCAGCCTCTGTGCCATTTATAACTGAATCCTGATTTTTGTCATCTTCCCTGTCAGTGACATCACTTGAAAAGCCCAACAGAGCTCGCACTCGTTTAGACTTTACATCTAGAATAGTATCTGTGTAACCCACCTCCTGAAGATACCTGTGTGAAGAGGGTCCTTACAATTCAGTCATACAGGAATCAATATTCTAAACTCTAAAATGCAAAGAAAAATATTTCTTCAAATCCATTGCCTACATAAAACCTAACAGTGCAATACTATGGTAGAAAGACTGGTCAATAATCTTCCAGCTGCAGATGGAGCTGTCTCCTGCAGTACCAGCCTCTACAGTCACTGAGAAAAATCAACAATACAATACACCATTCACTACATTCATCCTAGGAAGAAACTGTTCCTTAATACCTCACAGTACATTCTTTCCCTTAGGCAGGACTGGACCAAGTTCATTCCCAAACTCTACTAAATTACTATTTTGCAATAGTGACTTCAATAGTTTTTTTTTATATTTTAAATATAAATCATTATGGATCAACTGTTTGAGATCTACAGACAATGTTTTTAGTATATATGATTTCCTCCATGTCATATAAGATAGTATTTTCCCAAAAGACACCTCTGAAGGAGAGAATATGTATGCTGAGACAACTCTAAAATAAAAATAGACCACCCACACGTAAATTGTGGGACATGGGGTATGTGTGCACACCTGTATGAATCTGTATGTACGCAAAGAAGACGCAGCACAGAAGACAAGAGCACAGGCTTTGTACTGAGAGTTGGATCTCGGTTTTATACCCATTTCTGCCACTTCTTTACCATATAACTTTAATTCTCACAAACCTCAGTTTTCTTTCCCTGAAAATGGACACACCTAATGCCATCCCTGGCATACAGATAGCACTTAATACCGATTTACACCGAAGTTGGTTTTAACCAAAAGACACCAAAATTGGCAGTGGCAGGACCATGGAATAGGCAAATGCCATTAATAAATTTAATAGAAAAATATTGGGCATTAATATATGTTGGTATGGAATCTACTGGATGAAAGAAAACAAAAGTTGACAACATAGTTTAAGTTCAGTTTATTTTGAGCTTCGGTCTCAAAACGTTTTAGGGCTAAAAGATCTCAGAAAGATGTGATCAAATGGAGTAAGCATATCTTATCAAATCAAAATACTCATTTTTTAATCCTATTATCTAAAAAAAAAGTCTTGAATAAGTGATAAATTTCCAATTGCCTAAATTTAATCAGTTGTTCTTGCAATATATTACAAAAATGTTGTTCCTTTTCTATTTTTACCAATACTTGATGTATACTTCACTTTGGGAACAAAATCACATTACAAATATGTTTCAAGGCTGCTTTACCCATAAGAAAACTAATCTTACTAATAGTTACTTTGTCACTAATAAAATATCACCGTTTTTTGAAGGAGCAGTTATGTCTTCTAAAGATTTTAAAAATATCACTTGGATATCACATTATAAAATCATCTCTCATTTTAAAAAGATCATTTTAAAATGAAAAATACTAAGTCATATTTAAGACCAAAGTCAGGACAATAATGAAAATCCACTTAAATATTATTAAAACTTACTATTTTCTAACTTTGTCTAAAAAAACAATATGTATGAAGAGATATGATATTCTAAAGGAATGGCTGGCATTCAACCACTTTGGAAACTACTGTTTAAAGTACTCATTGGCTTAAAGTATTCATAAGCAACCCCAAAACAGGCAGCAAACCTCGTTTTGCCTTGGCATAAATTTGAAAACTAGTTTCAAAGGCAGTACACAAGGACCAAGCACTGAGTTGGTGAGTTGGTCTAGTCAACCACTAGATACCAAAACCTCAACTTAGCTGTGTCATCTGTTCAGTCTCAGAAAGTTTATGCTAAGTAGAATTTGCAAAATCTCAAGAATTCAAGAAGTTCAACAAATTACTTAGGATAAAAAAAATGTTTAAATTAACAAAATATTACATGCAAATACTGATTGGCCTTATATTGAAACATATGTATGTGCTTGCATAGATGATGCAATAACAATAACTTCAAGGGTACAGAATTCTTTTAATTATATAAAATCTACCACCGGGCTGAACGCTATGGTACATGCCTGTAATTCTAGCAACTCAGGAGGCTAAGGCAGGAATATCAAAAGTTTGAGGCCAGTCTGTAACTTAGCATGATCCTGTCTCAAAATAAAAAAATACAAAAGGCTGAGGACATAGCACACTGGTACAGCACCCCTGGGTTCAAATCCTAATACCTCAAAAACCAAACAAACCCACAGAGGAAAAATATTGAATATGAAAATACAATAGTAATTCAATCAAGTTTTTTCAAATCAGTAGTGTAACAATAAGAGAGGCATTTATTATCTTTAGTTCAAAATACAAAAGAAGAATAATCTCATAAAAACATGCTTGTAATCTCTTGACTATTTATAAGGTTGGCCATGGGATGAAACTTACTGTCTGAGTAGTTGTCGACCTTGTTTCCACATTAACTGGCTGTTCTGTTGTGGCTGCACCTCTGTTTCATTACCTTCATCTGGAAAACATTAAATTATAATAAAAATAACTGGTTTTACATATTAGGGGGCATCTCAATTAATAAATATCTGGTAAACATTTATGAAATTAAGAATTCATAAAACTGCAACCTCAAAGTATGTTTTAGGACAATTACAATGTTTTTAACTTGAATTTCCATAACAAAACTCTAACAAAAATTTATTATTTTCACTGGATTCCCCCTTAGTGTAGTAGAATATAAAGACATTTTCATTTTTAGCTAGCCTCAGATTTTTCCTCTAGGGCAAAGACCTATCCAATCAAGTCACACAGTGAGAGTCAAATACAAGTATTATTAGGTATCACATCATAGCAAGAAAAAAATATCTAGGAATAGAAGTAAAAAAAAAGTTTGGAAAAGAGGAGATATATTAAGAAATAATCTCAGAAAAGTCTATTTCCTTCAGAAGCTATTAAATGAAAATTTCGAGTATTCTTTCAACAACAGTCTTCAAATGAAAACCTCTTTTATCTTTTAAAGCTTAAATTCACCATTATATACAAGCTGAATCCTTTCAGGAGGAGTATAAAAAGAGCTGTCTCTATGGTAAGTTGGTTCACTTTAACTACACTATGGCTTAACAATATAAAAGAATCATATTTTTTATCAGTCTGTGATAAAATAAAGAAAATGCTGATCTTTATAAGATCTTATTCAAGTGGAGATACAAGAGGGACTAGGTAATTTTGTATTTTTAAAATTAAGCATTTACTGCATATTTACTATGTTTCCAACACTATATTAACGTTAATACATACAATACCATTTTAAATTTTAAGGTATTTGGGATTGAACTCAGGGGTGCTCTATCACTGAGCTACATTCCCAGTTCCTTTTATTATTTATTTTGGAACAGAGCCCTGCAAAGTTGGTGGGGCTGGCCTCAAACTTCTGTCCTTCCCTGCCTCAGTCTCCTGAGCAGCTGGGATTTTAGGCATGTGCCAGTAGCCCAGCTCCTTCTTTCAATTCTTACAAACTCAAAAGGTTCATGCTTATCACTACTTTCGCTATTCTAAAGCTGAGAAAGCTGAGTTGTGGATAATAATTTTCAGGTTTCTTAGAAACACAGTTTTAAGTGCTGAAATCCTTCCTGATTCCCTTTAGGGTCCCAGTATTTTCCTCTACATGTTACTACTATAATGATAGGAAATTTAAGGAATACGTGAATAAAAGAAAGAATCGTATCTTGTGCTTTGCTTTTCTCCTAAAATAGCTCAGCCAAGTTCTGTGGTACATCAAGGAAATAGTGTTACAGCAGACTGGGATAAGTGTGGAGGAAAGAAAATGAGAGATTAAATTAACTCCAAAAGAAAGATTACTTTGGGATAACTTCAAAAAGAGTACACTCAAAGGGGGGGAGAGGACAAAAATAATGTCCCAATACTAAGGAAAAATGTTACAGGATGGGGAGTAATGCTGGCCAAATTATATTGCTACACTGTGTGCATGTATGAATATGTATCAACAAATTCCATCATTATATACAAATATAATGCACCAATAAAAAATTGTGGAAAGAAAAAATATACATATTGTTCCATTAACTTGCAATAATTCAGGAACTATTCATAACATAATTACGTTCCAATTTATACTCTTCAGTCAACTGAATAACCTGTACTTGCCAAGTAAGAACATTTCTACTGGCACTTCAAGACTAAAATTTTCAGATGTGAAAAGAGAAGTGCTGAAGTCATTTAATTTCCCATCAGAATGGGCCTAAATTCTTTGTATGCCATCCTCAGATATACTCCACTGCCTCTGCCTATTTTGGCAGCTAATGATGTTACAAAAGGGTGGTACATCAATTCAGTGCAATATTCCTCAGCAAAATAAGGAATGAACAAACTACTGATACCCACCCAAGATGGATGAATCTCAAATGTATTATGTGGAGTGAGTTAAGCCAGATCAAAAGGCTACACATTCTGTAAGATTCTATAATTCATATGATTTTTGGAAAAAGCAAAACTATAGAAATGGAAAATAGATAAGCAGTTGCCAATAGATTAGTGGGGAAGGAAGGGCTGATTACAGAGGACAATTTTTATAAGACTGTATGGGTTTGTGAAAACACTAAGAATGATAAATTTTACTTTTAAAATGTTATACCTTAACAAAAAGTAAATGAAGACAAATCAAATAAGAATGCACTTCCATCCTCTTAAAAGACAATTCTCACTCTTATATAACTAGATTAAGCTTACAGTTCTTTCCACAGTTAATAAGTAGTTATAAACTATCAGATTCACTCTTGCCATACCAAATTCAAAAAGTAGTTTTATATAAAAGTTAAATTTAAGGATTTTAAAATAGTTAACAGTCTGGTTTAGTGGCACACACTTATACTTCCAGTGATCAGGAGGCTGAGTCAGGAGGAATAAAAGTTCAAGGCCAGCCTCAGCAATTTAGTGAGACCCTGTCTCAAAAAAATAAAACAAAGCAAATAGGACTGAGAACGCAGTGGTAAAGCCTACCTGAATTCAATCTCCAGTAAAAAATAAATAAAGTAGCAAACAGTTTAATTTCTTGATAATATTAAAAGCATTTGACTGCTACATCCAACATAATTGGTGTAATAGGGACTAAGTTACTCTCCTGGATGAAACACTTACAAAACAAAATAAATGAGCCAGGTTGGTGGCACAAGCCTGTAAACCCAGCAAATCAAGAGGCTGAGGCAGGAGGACTACAAGTTCAAAGCTAGCCTTAGCAACTTAGTGAGGCCCTAAAGTAACTTAGGAAGGCCCTGTCTCAAAATAAAAAAAATAAAAATGGCTGGGATGTGGCTCAGTAGTTAAGCACCCCTGAGTTCAACCCCTAGCAGCCTTGACACCAGGTATCCTGTTAGCTATTGCCCTTGAATCCTCCTTTCTCACTTTCACTTAAGCTTCTTGAAAGCTGACTATACTTGATCTTCATTTTATACTTTAATTCTTTAATTTCATCTTTAATTCTGCCTTTAACTGTCCCCTAAAACTGCTTGCACGCACTTTCTCAGTGAATGTGCCATTAAATCCTAGAGATACTTCTTAGTCATCTATGAACTCATCAGCAGTGATGAACAGTCTCTCCTTTTGGAACTCTCTTCTTTTGGTTTCTACTCTCCTGGTTTTCCTTTTACCATTAAAATAGTCCTTATCAGTTTTCTGTCCAGGTAGACCTGGACTCAGCTCTAAAGTCCTTCACTTCATAGTTGTATGAATTTTGGAAAGTTTGTTCACTTCTCTGAGTTGAAATCACACATACATGAAATGAGAACAAGGTTTTCTTTATTAACTATTTTAAGAATCATAGTTTCTAAAGCCCCTACCACAGGTAGACATTTCAGAAAGTGATATAAATTATGGTTAATATCTTCAGATATTTGAAATGTGCAGAAAAGAAAAAAACTTCAGATATTTGTTTGAGGAATTCAATCTGAGATTATGCCAAAAATTCATCCATGGTGATAACTTTTGAACAATTTTTCTAACTTTTCTCTTATATATTTACTAATAAGTGAATTATATCTATATTCCTTAAATTTTATTGTTTATAAGTATAATTCTATATTATTTGGTGGTTGAAGAGGAAAGTAGGGTAAGAAAAAGAATAACCTAAAATGATAAATATTTCACCTATTAAAACATGTTCTGCTTATAGAATAGAATTTCCTGTGGGTAAGAAAGTCCAAAACAGTCTGAAACTGAGCAATCAGGTTTAGGAGATTAGTAATTCCCTATGCTTTAAAAAAGAAATCTCTTACCTTCATAGTTCCTACTCTTTCCTGGGATTTCAAGGGCATCATGTACTTTGTACTGTGCATCTCAAAGTTCCCATTAATGCTAGGAAGACCCAGCAAGACAAGGTTATGTTGGTGCATGTTACCCCATGAAGCCTGAAACTTCCAATAAGTGTAGAACATAAGCAGAAAATGGGGAACTAAAAGAAAGGGGAAGAGGGAAAAGGAAGGAAGGTGGTGGAAAATGATCTACATGATACAAAATGATTAGTGCCAACAGATAAGCAGGTCAAAAAAATAACATGCAAATAATTAGAAACTAAATTGTAGTTATATATGTTATTGCTACAAAATATTAATCATTAACTTCTTTTTATTACTTAAGCTTCCTTTAAAATTAGCTTACCAGAATCATAGCTTGGAGGCTTCATATCTCCCTGATTCAATTCTGTCCCATATTTCAACTTGTGGTATTTGGCTCTAAAAAGAAATCAGAAAATATTAACCATCTTAAAACACATTTAAGTGAACTTTAAGTTATATAACAGGAGGCGTTATCGGTATTTGCTAAACCTGGCTAAACACTCCTAGAACTTTCAAAGGTTCACAGCCTTCCATGGTCTCAAAAAGTCATTAATACAAAACCATTTCCTTATTTTTTTTTTCTGTTTCTGTTTTTGTTTTTTGCTGTTGTTATACTGTCAATGCCATTAGAGCAAAATAAAGGATTAGGAATCATAAATCTTCTTCCTGTAGTTACGAATGACTATACAACATTCTAGTTTCTGTAATACTCAAGATTTTCTTGATGATTCAAAATTGAAGTTTAGTATAAATCAAAAGCAATACAAAAGGTCTGGACTATGAAATAAACATGTTAAGATTAACTTTTCTCAAAATTGAGGGGTTTTTTTGTTGTTGTTGTTGTTTTTAAAGAACAGTCTTCTAGATATTATGTGTTTTGCCAGATACTTTGCTATGTGCACTTATGGTGAAAAGTGTTTAATGAGATACTCTAGTAGTAATGAAAAACTTTTTTTCCTTAGTCAAGGTATCCTTTGTTGGGGCTGGAGTGGTGGCTCAGCGGTTACAACACTTGCCTGGCATGCACAAGAACGGAAGTTCAAACCCCAGCACCACATATACAACAAAGTCTTGGAGCAACCAAAGCTACATGAAAAATGAAATAAACTTGATTCTCCCTTTCTCTCACTGTCCCTCTTTAAATAAAAAAAATCTTTTGTCTTTTACTCAGAAAGAACTGTCAGTGAGAAGACTGTTTCCTTTTAAAAGTTAACAAAATGTTATTATTTCTTATTAGTGAGATTTTAGCCATCTGATTTAACTATGTCAGATCTAACCATGAGACTAGAAAAATAATTCGGATACAGAGAAATTTTAAAAAGGAAAATTAAAAAATGGCCATATCTGATTAATGTATTTGTATATTTTGACTAATTTTCTCTTGAAAATATTGAAGCTGTTTATAAATACTCATTGTTTTAAGTCTTAGATAATAATAAAAACGATAATAATTTTAAAAACCAGTTACAATACTAAAGATGGAAGGAAAGGGTAATATAGTGAAATCTGAAAGGTTTGTTTTCTTTGTAAAAAAACTAATTGGAGGTGCTGGAGCAGTGGCTCGGCAGTTACAGTGCTTGTCAGGCATGTGCAAGTATGTGGGTTCAAACCCCAACATCCATGTATACAACTAAGTGTCAGAGTGACGAAAGCCACATGAAAAACTAAATAAAAATTCTGTCTCTCTCTCTCATTGTCTCTATCTCTTAAAAAAAAAAAACTAATTGGAGCAGTTATAAGGTTTTTAATAACTCAAAAAAGTATAAAGAAAATGAAAATTATTTGCTGAGATATATAAATTACTTAAATCTTTCATGATTATTTTGCAATAGTACTCATTTTGAAGTTACAATAACAAAAAAAAAATCAAAACTTCTTTTTTTTCATTTGCCAAAATTTCAGAGAGGGAGAGGAATCTTAAAAAAAACCTATAAAAATGAGAGGCAACTGATGCTGGGTACATGAATATTTCTTATTTGTCTTTATAACTTGTGTGTATGTATCAAAGGTTTTGTAATAACATGTAACCCACTAAGAAGGAAAAATATTGTGTGCTAAAACAGACTCATCTC
The DNA here is from genome assembly GCA_004027875.1 of Aplodontia rufa. Taxonomy (NCBI): domain Eukaryota; kingdom Metazoa; phylum Chordata; class Mammalia; order Rodentia; family Aplodontiidae; genus Aplodontia; species Aplodontia rufa. Next base: position 25,965 of record PVKS010013790.1, on the reverse strand, counting down.
TAAGTTTAAGCAAAAACACAAGGTATAAATATTATGTACAACATGACACCATATGTGTGATATATACATGTGTGTGTGTGAATTTCACATGCATAGAATATTTTGGAAAGATACATGATGGATAAGCCGTCAGGTAATATAATTTCCTTGTGAAGGAAATCAGTAAACTAAAACAGAAGGGAATTATTTTCGTTATCTGGTTAATTAACATATGCATCAAATTTTTATTTTTAATAAATATTTGGTCCAAATTACCTTTATTTCCAGTGTCTCTTGTTTGTTTGTTTTCATGGTATGGGAATTTCTTTTCCCAATATCTCTTAATCAGAAAAACTACCACAAGACTAAATTTTCCCCAAATCTACTTCAACATATTTATAGTAATGTTGATCATAAGAAGGTTGATATTTGTAATTAATTTAATTACAATTACTAGATTACAAAATTCTTAATGTCACTGTTATTCTTCAGATTTTCCAGAAATATACTTCACCTACCAAAGTAACACTATCTCCACAGAAGTCAAATAACAACCGGACCTAAATGGTCTAAGGAAAAGATTATATTAAGGCTTTTAAAATAAACAAGGCAAGAAAATTTAAGAATTTATTTATATATTCTATATAAAAGCAAAAAAAGGAAAAATAAAAACATCTATAAAAAGAAAATACTGCATTCTAGTGCATTCTAGTGGTTTTACAAAAAACTGCAACAGAACTAACAAGAAGGAATAAAAAGTGTTCTACAAAATAAATCTAACAAAAATCAGTAACATTAAGAACATTTTGGGGCTAGAGTGGTGGCTTAGCAGGTGTGGTGCTTGTCTGGCATGCGCGAAGATACAGTTTTGAACCCCAGCACCATGTACACAATGAAGTGTTGGAGCAACAAAAGCCACATGAAAAGCTAAATAAAACTGATTCTCTTTCTCACTGTCCCTCTTAAAAAAAAAAAAAAGAACATTTCGCCATATAGTTGGTAGTGCACACCTATAATTCCAGTAACTCCAGAGGTTGAAGCAGGCAGATCCCAAGTTCAATTCACTTCAGGAATTTAGCAAGGCCCTAAGCAAATTAGCAAGATCCTATCTCAAAAGTAAAAACTAAAAAGGGCTGGGGATAAGGCTCAGCATTTAAGGACCCCTACGTTCAGTCCTTAGTACTAAAAAAATCCTAACATTTCATAAGAATTTACACAAATATGCACAAGGCCCTATGTCCAATCCCCATATTACACACACAGTCAAAAATATATAAAGAACTGTTAAATCACTGTCTCCCTACTGATTTATTAAATGTGCTAAGAAATATTTTACAGAACCCTTAAGTCTATAACATACCTTTAGAAGCTAATGTGTTAAAATGTACTTTATACTCATATTGCTTCTCAGTGTTGTAATACTTTAAGCTCATTGTCTCATCTTATCTTTGTTTTAAAATATGTTATCACACAGAATGTACTGGGAATACAATACAGCACATACAATCACATCTTAAATGTTGACGTAGAAAAAAATGATTAATTTCAATTAGCTATCATTGAATTCCTATGATGTACAAGGCCTCATAGGAAAAATCTATAGCTTGTAATCAGGTAGGGGGTGGAAGCAAGAAGATGCCTAAGGGGCAGGAATATAAATAACTGCAGCACACCACAAGAAGAACTTACAAGGTTATATCAAGTGTTATAGAAATGTAAATAAGGGATTTTCGTTTACTTATGGCACAAATGGAGTTATTTAAGCATCTTAGACACTAGCACAATAAATGTAAAATTAGCTTCTGGAGAGACTAGAATAGCTGATAACAAAAAACAAAATACCAAAAAAAAATTTCCAAAGATTCTCAGACTGCCAAAGCAATTTTTTTCTTAATAATATCTAATTAAATATTAAATGACAAGAAAGGGAGTAAACATTACAGACACTTCCTTTACAATTCAAAAACTATTTCAACTCTAAAAAAATGGATAATGGGGGCTGGAGTGTGCTCAGCGGTTATAGCACTTGCCTGGCCTGCACAAGTACGAGAGTTCAAACCCCAGCACCAGGTACACAACGAAGTCTCCGAGCAACGAAAAACTAAATAAAAGAGAACACAACTATCCATTTTATTGAATTACCTTTCCTGTTTAAGAGCATACTCCAACATTTTGATCCTCCTCACCAGATCCTTCTTCAAATTTTCTTGACCTTTCCTTTCCCCCTGAAGGAAGGCAATCTGGGCCTGTGAAGGGGAGAGAAAGACAAAACTCAATTTAGATCAAATACATTTTTTTAAAACTTCAGTTGAAGAGTCTTTAGAAAACTAAATAATTACATATTATATATGATATTTCTTTCCATAACTGTCACAAAGTATATAAAAATATAGAAAGGCATTGACTGTGAGGGAGAAAAAAGATTCAAAGAAAAAGAAAAGGATACCTATATGCAGTTTAATACAGACTAGAAAGTTAAAACTCATAGTCCATACCCTTAAGAACCTATCATCTAAAACAGCCAATATAACCGCAAGCAAATGCAAGATGTACAGTAGTTTGCTCAAGGAGTTGTCTTTTACACCTTTGAGAGTTTCGGGGGGGGGGGTTGTTTGTTTTAAAAGAGT
>PVKS010013790.1:0-23259 GCA_004027875.1 Aplodontia rufa | reverse complement strand
ACCTGCATCCTGGCGCATACCAGACAAGCACTGTAACTGCTGAGCCATCGCTCCAGCCCAAGAGGGTTTCTTTTTAAGAATAAACTGGTAGGGGGAGTAAAATCACAAGAGTTCTTATAATCTTCCAAATTAAGAGTCTCAATTTAACCATATATTTAAATTTTTTGAGGGATTATTTGTCTTGAGTAACTTTACCTAGACCTTCCCAACCAATAACAATTTCCCAACTCCTTTGTCCCACCCTTTTTAGGATGTGTAATATGTGGGAGAAAAGAAAGTGAAAGCTGGCAAAAGTAAAGCCAGAGACAATGGGCTTCTGTCCTTTCCTGTTTCCCACCAAAGAATTACTAGCATGAAACAAACCATAAACAACTTTTATCTTCAGTAAGAGAGGAGCTAGGAAAGAGTTATCTCCAGATTACTTTTTAAAAAAGACATTTAGAAATGAAATAATATCTTCCACTTAAGGAACTGAAGCTACACTGTAAACATTAACTTACTCAAGTAATTCATGGTATCTGTTAGTGAGGTAAGGTCCCAAAGGATAGTTATCAATATCACTATTCTCAGAAGTTTCCCCATTCCCCCAATTTCTATTCAATTAATCTGCTAATTATGTCTTTCCACAATGCTTTCCACTTAAATAAGCAAGACTTTACATTTAAGGATGACCTTACTACACCCCTAAGGAATTATGAGAACTGCCCAACTAAAGTTTAATGAATAAACCATTAAACTTAATTCTGTTCAACTTGAACTCATTTCTACTTGTTTAGTATTGCAATGAATGTAAAATCCCATTTAACGTTCTTATAATCTTTAAGATGTAGGCTCAATAATGTTTTCATTTTCATTTCAATAAGCTCTTAAAATTTACACTTCAATAAGTAGGATTATATTTATCATATTGAAATAATTAAAAGTGGTCTGAAAACAACTGTACACATGAAGGAAAAGACATCAAATATCCACAATATCTATTTCCACTTCAATGATCAAAAAGTTTTTGAAATTACATACTCTATAATGAGATAAATATTCTGCCTAAGTAGAATGATACATGCATTTAAAGCTGATGAAATTCAAATCCTGTCAAAAGGAAATATTACCTCAAATTGTTTAACCAAATGACATTTTGCCATAGAATTTTACACTCCTTAAAATGGCTATAATGAAAGTAATAATCTAATCATTTGACCATACAATCAAAGTAATAATAATAGCAAATATTGATTTTATACTCTTTATATGCTTTGGCTAGTTCTATATTTATGCTACCATCACTGGTCCTGGATGATTCTGACACCAGTTTTTAATATTCTCAGGTGTTGTCAGTCCCCAATCCACTAACAACTTCCCTATTTTCTTAGTATACTTAATTCCCTATTCTATCAATTCACATACTAGGTTATTTAAACATTTAATAAAAAGAAGAATTATCAAAGAGAATGACTACAGAGAAAACAGAATTGTGTGGAATAGAGAAACATGACAGTAATAGTTATATTAAGGATCTTCCTCTATGATCACAGAATATTTCTGTGATACTCCTGCCAAATACGTAAAACAGCAGCATCCATTTTTAAAATTTTTTGTTAGTTGTTGATGAACAGAATATATGTATTTCATGCTGGGGTCTGACCTTCACTCCATTCTATCAGCTGCCCTCGCATGCTTTGTTAAGCTTGAAAAACAGGGTGTTGACACGGGCTCCAGACGTTTTTGCATTGGTATCACCTGCCAATTACTCCAGATCTCTCAAAAGTGCACGTGGAGGCTTCTTATTGCTATTGGTCAAATGTGTGCCTCCAAAATCCAGGTGTGGCCACGGAAGAGCTACTGCGCTCCCCTAGGAGGAAGGAGGCCTCGAGGAGGGGGCGGGGTGAGGCCCTAAAGAAGAGGCTCCAGCCAGCAGCAGGGAGCTCTCGCACTTCTCTGCTGGACGTGGTGTCCCTGCTCCTTTGAAGGATGAACTCTTGTCAGCAGCCGAACCTGCCTATGCTTTGATCCTGAACTTTCCAGCCTCCAGAACTGTGAGAAATTTCTGTCCATGTTTGTTTTGAAATAGAGTCTTGCAATATTGCCTTGACTGGTATGAACTCCTGAGCTCCATCGACTAATCACCCAACGTCAGGCATTTTGTCGTAGCAGCACAGATGGACAAATGGACTAAGACATTTACTATATGTGTATAAAAGGGAGATGTAAAGCATGGATATAAAAGAGAAGTAAAGCTTGGATAAGGAAAGACCATTCCGGGTCTCCTGTGGTTTTTCTCATCCCCTGCCCATCCCTCAGGTCAGAACCCGGCTGGACCGGGACAATTTTATTTATTTATTTTTTAGGTGGTGCTAATGGCCAAGCCCACGTGTTAGGCAAGCACTCTGCCACTGAGCTACAACTCCAGACCCAAAGATATCTATTTTCACCACAAATATTTAACATTGTACTAGAAGTACCAGCCAATGTAACTTAATCAAGTAAGAAAATATATAAATGCTAGAAAAGAAGAAATATTGTTATCATTTCAAAATTGTATGCATGAATGCCAGGAAAATCTAAGAGTTAAAGGAAAATTTAATGCTTTACTAAGGAGTACAAAATAAAGCATGAAAAAGTGAGAATTATCATTACAATATTATTTCTCCCCTAAATATCTTTATCATGTGACTCAACTAAAGTACAGCCAATTAAGGAAAGAAAACCATACATAATCCTAAAGTTTATATGGAACAATATATAAGCAAGAATAAACAAAAATTATTTAAAAGACTTAAAATATTTTAAGCCATAACTCAATAGTTACTTAAAAAGAGTCACTGATACATAAAGCAACAATCCAAAAACAAACCCAAATCTTTATAGAAATTTAGTATAAGCTCAAGATGTCACTGTACATCATTGTGCAAAAATGTAGATCATTAAAAAGTAAAGATGGGGGGGTTGGAGCAATGGCTCAGTGGTTAAGAGCTTGCCTGGCATGTGCGAGGATGTCGGTTCAAATCCTAGCACCAGGTACACAACGAAGCGTTGGAGCAATGAAAGCCACACGAAAAACTAAGTAGAATGATTCTCTCTCTCTCTCTGTCCCTCTCTCTCAAGAAAGAAAGAAAAGTAATGATGGACAGTGATCTGAAAAGTATTACATCAAAACAAAGACTAAATGGACTTTTAAAATTTGGGGCAAGGGTTAAACATATGTTTATCAGCACATTCAACGTCATGGGATCAATCCCTCCATAAAAATAAAAATTAAAAATCTAGATAAAAATTATTTAATTAACACTAAAAGTATTAGCAGAAAAGGCAAAGTTTGATTTTGTTTTAATGTCTCAAGGTTGGCAGTGCCTTTCTGAGAATAAGACAAAACCAAAAGCTATAAAATACATCGGACATCAGAAAAAATTTTTATTGCTGTGTAAAGTTACTGAAAAACTCTTATGAAAAAAAAAAACAAGACAATTCCTGACAAATTTCAAAACTAATAAAAATACAATTCACAAGAGATTGCTTTTCCTTAACATATAGAGTACCCTCAAATCAGTAAGATAAAAAAAACTCAATAGAAAAATACACAGTGGACATGTTGACAGGAAATACAAAAAAGGCTCAAATTCATGTTCTATGTCAAATGTAACAAATGCCAATTAAAAGTATAATCAAAGCTGGGGAGGGAGGCTTGCTTAGTGGTAGAGTGCTTGCCTAGCATGCATGAAGTCCAGGGCAAAATAATAATAACAACAATAATAATAATAACCCCTCTTTTTTTTGAGAGAGGAGAGCAGAAGAGAAGGACAGAATCAATTTTTTTTTCACCTGGCCTTAGTTTCTTGGACACTTAGTTGTATACGTGGTGCTGGGATTGTGCTTGAACCACTGAGCCACCACTCCAGCCCTTCCCTTTACTAATAGACTGATAAAGGACAGTAATTCAGTAACTTTTAATAATTGAGTATGATGAGAAGCAGCCATTCAGATGTTGTAGTGGAGTAAACCAGTTTCACTGTATTATAGTGGACAATATCAAATCTGTAAATGTATACATTCTTTAACTGAGTTATTTTCTTTCAGAATATTCTTTCAGAATATTTTCTTTCAAATATATTTGCATATGAAAAGATACACTGAAAAAAGACACAAAAATTATTTATAACCAAATGTCCATCTATGGGGAATTGGTTAAACAGACTATGAGAGTACACCTGGGAAGAAAATTAGAAACTGAACTAAGACCTATGAGAATGGAAAAGACTCTTTAAGAATAACATCAATTTCTTAAATTTTTGACATCTGGAAAGTTAGAAACAAAAAGTCTTAAAAAACACATGTTCCTATATAAGGAAGCTAATTTCTTATGAAAAAATAACTTGTGGCTAAAACACAGTAAATGGTATAAATATAAATTCTTTAAATATAAGATTAAATCCCAGCTAACGCTTCTCCATATGTGACAAATATATTGTGTGAAGTGGAATATTCAATTTAAACAGGCAGGGAAGACTGCACAAAACTCAGCTCAAAGTGAATCAAATAACTAGGAATTAGGCCAGAAACCCACACCCCCCACACCAAATAGAAGAAAATGTAGACCCAGTGCTCCATCACATTGACTCAGGAACTGACTTCTTTAACAAGACTCCCAAAGCATCAAGAAGTAAAATCAAAAATCAATAAATGGGTTGGCTTCAAGTTGAAAAGCTTCCTCACAGCAAAGGAAACAATCAAGAGCAGAATGGGAAAAAAATCTTTGTTGTCTTCCCCTCATATAGGGCATTAATATATTAATATTCAGGATGTACAAAAGAAAACCTTAAAAAACACCAAAAAACAACCCAATCAATACATGGGCAAAAGAACTAAAAAGACACTTCTCAAATTAAGAAATATAAATCATCAACAAACATGAAATAATGTTCAACATCTCCAGCAATTAGAAAAATGCAACTTAAAACTACACTGAGATTTCACCTCACTTCAGTTAAAATAGCAATTATTAAGAAAACAAACAATAACAAATGTTGGTGAGGATGTGGAGAAAGGGTACACTTATACACTGTTGGTGGGACTGCAAATTGGTACAAACACTCTGCAAAGCAGTACGGAGATTCCTCAAAAAACTAGGAATGGAACCACCATTTGACACAGCTACCCCACTCCTTGGTATATACCCAAATGATCTAAAATCAGCATACTACAGTGATGCAGCCACATCAATGTTTATAGTCGCACAATCCACGATAGCTAAGCTATGGAGCCAAACAAAGCGCCCTTTAACAGATGAATGGGTAAACAAAATGTGGCATATACACACAATGGAGTATTACTCAGCCATAAGGAAGAATGACTTTATGGCATTTGCCAGCAAATGGATGGAATGTGAGGTTATAATGCTAAGTGAAATAAATCAGTCTCAAAAAACCAAAGGTCAAATGTTCTCCCTGATATGCAGAAGCTAACCCCAAATAAGGAAAAGATCAGAGGAACAGACAAAGAGGAGTGAAACGAAGGGACAAGGAATGAGATAGGGAAAGTTTGTGGAATGAATCAAGACTATTTTCTTAAGTACATATGAACATACCACAGTGAATCTCATCAACATGTACATCAACAAGACACAAATTTTAAAAATCTGACACAAATTAAAAAAAACAAACCATCAGTAAACAACAAAGATCAATAGAAGGAAGAGAAAGGGGTAGGAAGAAGGGAGGAGAGGGTGAAATACTAGGGACTGAATTAGAACAAGCTATACTCCACACTTTTATAATTCTGTCATTGTATATTCTGTTGTCATGTATATGTAAAAAGACCAATTTTTAAAAGGCAAGGAAGAGAGGGAAGCAAGAAGAAAAAACTAAAAGGAAAGGAAAAAGGTAAAAACAAAATACAAGCAAAGTAGGATAATCTAAATGAAGAAACACTATGCAAAGACAGAGACAGAATCAATTTTTATTGAGTTTTTCACATGGCCTTCATTGCTCTGACAACTTAGCTGTATACGTGCGTGCTGGGATTTGAACTCCTGCACTTGAGCATGCCGGGCAAGCACCCTAACTGCCTAGTCACCGCTCCAGCCCTGCTATACATCTTAATGCGTTCTTATAAACTACCTAAATCCCTCTGAAAACTTTTGGATTACTTATGCTTTTTAATGTAGGTTGCTAGTTGGGTTTTCTCTAGCATATGATCATTGCCTCTGGCCCTCTCTTTCAGGATGGTGACATCAAATTTTAACATCAAAAAACCTAGAGGACTTCTTAAAACCTATTGGGCTCCACCCTCAAGAGTTTCTGATTTAGTAGGTCTGAAGTGGGGCAGGAGAATCTTCATTTTTAGCAAGTACCCAGGTGATGCTAATGATGCTAATCTGAGACCACATTTGGAGAATCACTGACTTACATCATCTGTGACAATTTTAGAGGGCCAAAATAAAGCAAATAGGCCACCTGGAAGCAAGAACAGCCAGGCCTGGTGGCACACACTGGCAATCCCAGGGGATCAGGAGGTTGAGGGAGGAAGACTGCAACTTCAAATTCAACCTCGGAAACTTAGTGCGACCCTGTCTCAAAATAAAAAGGGCTGGGGATGTGGCTCAGTGGTTAAGTGCCGGTGGGTTCACTTGGTACCAAACCAAACAAAAATAGTGGCACATGCCTGTAATCTCAGTAATGCAGGAGGCTGAGGCAGGAGGATTCAAGTTTAAAGCGAGCCTCAGCAACTTAGTGAGATCCTGTCTCAAAATAAAAAAATTTAAAAAAGGTTTGGGAATGAGGCTCAATGGTTAAGTGCCCCTGGGTTCAATTACTGAACCAAAACAAAAACAAAAACAAAAAAAAAAAACAAACCAGCAAAGAACAGAACTGCCCCAAAACTTCAACTCTTTACTCCTGTAAGTATAGAGTCTTCTTACACAAGACCACAAGCTGACCAACGAATACATACTAGATTTTCGAATCTCTTCCAAATTTCTTATTTATGACTGTATTTTTTGCAACCTCCTGATAAGGGAAAAAAATCCACCAACATGTTTCATTTCATTCACATGTTTAAGAATACCTAATACCCATCACAGTCCAAATTGTTATAAAGAAAAATAAAGAAAAGACAAAACCAAGTTCTTACTCACAATGCACTTTCAATCTAGACAGGGTACTATGTCCACAAGAAATGCTAAGGCAAGATAGCTCAGCTTCTAATAAATGACAATTCAAGTAATAAAGTCAAAGATTTACATTCGTTCATCTCACAATATTAACTGAGCACCTCCTCTGTGCCGGGCACAGTTACTAGCACTGGGACTAAAGTAGTAACAAAAGAAAAAAAAAAAAGCAGTTCACAGTTCAGTGGATGCTAACATGTCCCATAAAACATGAGTACAAATAGCATATGATGTAGGTAACCACAACCAGAAATGGTTACAGGCAAAAGCAGTGACTATAAAAACAAACACAAATAAAATACAGTGGGTCACCTATTTAATTCTGGAGACAGGTACAGAATTATTGCTAGAAAGAAAATTCACTTAAAAAATCCATATGTGTGGGCTGGAGTAGTGGCTTGGTGGTTACGGTGCTTGCCTGGCATGCGCAAGGATGTGAGTTAGAACCCCAGCACCACGTACACAACAAAGTATTGGAGCAACGAAAGTCGCATGAAAAACTGAATAAAAATTGATTCTTTCTCTCCCTGCCCCTCTTTTTTTAAAAAAAATTATATATATAGGGGGGGGGCTGGAGTGGTGGTTCAGTGGTTACAGCACTTGCCTGGCATGCGTGAGTATGTAGGTATGAACCCCAGCACCATGTACATAATGAAGGGTCAGACAAATGAAAGCCACATGAAAAACTAAATAAAATTCACTCTTCAAAAAATATGTGTGTGTATATGTGTGTGTGTACACACACAAATCAGTGTGAGAGAAAAAGATATCAAGTAATGGAGGCATTCCTGTGGATATACTCAGTATACAGACTACGACACTCATAGGTTTAATATTCATGGTTACTCATGCAGAAGATATTTTATGAAGGCAATGGAGAGGCTAAGGCCTAATTCAAAGGCTAAAAATGTATGAGTTTAGGGGCTAAGGATTTAGCCCAGTGGCAGAGCGCTTGCTTAGCACACGCAAGGCCCCGTGTTCGGTCCTCAGCCCTGAAAAAAAAAAAATGTATGAGTTTTGCCTAATATTCACTTGCATCTCAGTTCAAAGGTAATTACTAAAAAATTTATTTTAAAAAACCCTGTTTCTTCATAAAAAATGTTTCCTCTACCACTACTAAAGAAAGTCCAACTGCTAATAATGTTGTAAGAAAGGAAAAATATAAGGACTAAGAAAATGACAGCTATTAACCCGAAAAAGAACACAATGTCAAATCTGGTAATAGCCTGTAGCTATGAATGTGAACAAGTCCACAAAATGTTCAATACAAAAAAAAAATTATTGAATTGATTCACCAATACTCCAACCTGAGCAAAAACATTTCAGAAAGTGCAATAAAACAACACTACAGATGAGAAAAATATAAACATGAACAATAGGAGTATATACACAAAACTAAGACTCAATGGAAATATATTCAGAGGAAGTAAGGATCTTACAAAAAATCTTTGAAATTTAAAAATTTGAGGATTTGAAAAGATCTCAGAAAGAATCCCATGTGGGGGACAGAAGATGGCGAGCTGAAGGGAGGCAGCTTTTCCTGTGGCTCTGAGCCTGGATGGGAAAAACCCAGTTTCTCTTCAGTTTTTCAAGGTGCTTTCTGGGGAATTTGTATATGAACTTCTAGTGCTAGTTTGTGAAGCTTTTCTGAGGAACTGAGTCCTGAGAGATTCGCGTGGACAAAAAAAAAAAAAAAAAAAGGGGGTTTTATCCATCCCACCAGGGATGCAGCAGGTTGGCTGTGTTTATTTTCCGCCAGCGGAGTCCGATAGAATGAAGAGAGATAAAGGGATTTTATCCGTCCAGCCAGGAACAAAGGAGGTTGCTCTGCTACATTCTGCCCACGGTGGAGCAGCCACAGAGGGCAGGACCGAAAGCCACTGTGGAGCTGAACAGAGCCAGCTGCTGGGATCCCATGCTTTATAAAAACAGAGCATTCGGTGAGCGAATTTGCAGACATCCACGGAGCTCATACACTGCGGTGGGGGGCGGGTAGTGAGAGCTGTGCTGAGAAGTGGTCTGCTGAGGTGCCCAGTGGAACAAGCTGCTCGGCGGGATAGCTGGGACATTCAGAGCCCCAGGTCATAGCTCCCTCTGGCTGTTTAGAGCAGCATAGGAAAACTGCATCAGGAAATCCAGGAAGAGAAGGCCTTGACCAGGCCCAGGCTCCACCTTTCTCAGGGGGTCTTCAGTTTGCGGACTAAAGGGGAGCAGCAATTCCCTGCCCTGTCCACTCCCCCGAGCCAGAAGGATCACAGGACAAGGTAAAGGCTCTGAGTCTTCTGCCACAAGAGACAGCATATGCATCTCCCAGCAGAGGGATAAAGTCCCATGTATCCTGTCAGATCACACACAATGCCATGGTCTTAGCAATCAACAACAACAAAAACAACAGAAGCTACTCTAATACTTGGAAATTGAATTAATAAATATCCTTTTAAATAAAGAATGGATAAAAGACCAAATGAGATCAGAAATCAAGAAATTCTTGGAAATGAATGAGAATGATGAAATGACATATCGAAACCTCTGGGACAGTATGAAAGCATACTTAAGAGGTAAATTTATAGCGCTGAATGCATACATCAAAAATCTGGAAAGAGCCCAAATAAATAGTCTTATGCTCCAACTCAAACTCCTGCAAAAAGAAGAACAATCCAATCCCAAAGCTAATAGAAGACAGGAAATAACTAAAATCAGAGCTGAAAGCAATGAAATTGAGAACAACAACAACAACAACAAAAATACAAAGTATCAATAAAACAAAGAGTTGGTTTTCTGAAAAAATAAATAAGATCGACAGACCCCTTGCCAACCTCACCAAAAATAAGATTGAAATGAAGCAAACCAATAAAATCAAAGACAAAAATGGAGATGTCACCACAGATTCAACCAAAATCCAGGAGATTATCAGATCTTATTTTGAAAATTTATACTCTGCCAAGTTTGATAATCTGGAAGATATGAACAGATACTTAGCCACATATGACAGCCCCAGATTAACACAGGAAGACATTGAAAATCTAAACCAACCTATCTCAGGTTCTGAAATCAAAGTAGCAATCAAAGGCCTTCCAAAAAAGAAAAGTCCTGGACCTGATGGATTCACAGCAGAATTCTAACAAATGTTTTCAGAAGAATTAACACCGATCCTCTATAAGCTTTTTGATGAAATTGAAAGGGTCAGAGCACTACCAAACACTTTTTATGAAGCAAATATAACTCTCATACCAAAATCTAACAAAGACTCATCAAAAAAAGAAAACTATAGACCAATTTCCCTGATGAACACAGATACAAAAATCCTTAATAAAATTCTAGCTAATAGGATCCAAAAGTACATTAAAAAGATAATACATCATGATCAGTGGGCTTCATTCCTGGAAAACAGGACTGGTTCAACATCTGCAAATCAATAAATGTAATTCACCACTTAAATAGAATTAAAAATAAAAATCATATAATCATCTCAATAGACGCAGAAAAGGCCTTTGATAAAATTCAGCATCCTTTTATGCTCAAAACCCTGGAGAGGATAGGGATCAAGGGAAGATATTTTAATTATGTAAGATCCATTTATGACAGACCCATAGCAAACATTGTATTCAATGGTGAAAGACTGAAAGCATTTCCACTTCATTCAGGAACAAGAAAAGCTGTCCACTTTTACCACTCTTATTCAATATAGTCCTTGAAACTCTTGCCAGAGCCATCAGACAAGAGAAGGAAATCAAATGAATTTGAATAGGAAAAGAAGTCAAGTTGTCTCTATTTGCGGATGACTTGATCCTCTACCTAAAAGACCCTATAAGTTCAACCAGGAGACTTCTGGAGCTTATAAACAACTTCAGCAAAGTGGCTGGCTATAAGATTAACACCAATGAGTTATTAGCTTTCCTATACTCCAGCAACAAGGACACTGAATAAGAAATTAGGAATTCTGTCCCTTTCACCATCTCCTCCAAAAAAATAAAATACTTGAGCATAAATCTCACAAAGGATGTCAAGGACCTATAAAATGAAAATTATTGAACTATAAAAAAAGAAATTATAGAAGATCTGAGTGGATGGAAAAACATTCCATGTTCATGGTTAGGTAGAGTCAGTATCATCAAAATGGCCGTTTTACCCAAAGCCCTATACAGATTTAATGCAATCCCTACTAAGATACCAATGTCAATCTTCATGGATATAGAAAAAGCAATACTCAAATTTGTATGGAATAACAGAAGACCCCGAATAGCAAAAACATTACTCAGCAAGGAGGAGGAGGCAGGAGGCATCTCAAATTCTATAGTGACAAAAACAGCATGGTATTGATACCAAAACAGAATGGAAGGCCAATGGAATAGAATAGAGGACTCTGAGACGATCCCTCATACCTTTAACTCTCTAATATTTGATAAAGGGGGCAAAAGCATAGTGTGGAAGAATGATAGCCTGTTCAACAAATGGTGTTGGACAAACTGGACAGCCATATGTAGACAACTGAACTTGGATCCTTACCTTTCACCCTGCACAAAAATTAAATCAAAATGGTTCAAAGATCTGGATATTAAACCAGCAACTCTATGATTGCTTGAAAAAGAAGTAGCATCGACATTACATGACATAGGGGTCAGCACAGCTTTCCTTAACAGGACTCCCATGGTGCCAAGTGGTAAAATAAAAAAATAAATGCATGGGATGCAATTAAACTAAAAAGCTTTTGCACAGCTAAGGACTTAGTCAAGAATCTCAAGAGAGAGAACCTACATAATGGGAGAAAATTTTTGCCTGCTACATCTCGGACAGAGGGCTAATATCTAGAATATACAAAGAACTCAAAAAATTAAATACCAAAACCACTAATAACCCAATTAATAAATGGGCTATGGAACTAAAAAGAAGTTTCTCAATGGAGGAAGTCCAAAAAGCCCATAATCATGAGAAAAAGCTCTACATCACTAGCAATAAGAGAAATGCAAATCAAAACTTTACTGAGATTTCACCTCACTTTGGTCAGAGTGGCAAAAATGAAGAATACAAACAATGACAGGTGCTGGAGGGGCTATGGGAAAAGAGGAACACTGTTACATTGCTGGTGGGACTGCAAACTGGTACAGCCACTCTGGAAAGCAGTGTGGACACTCCTCAAAAAATTAGGGCTGGATCCGCCTTTTGACCCAGCTATCCCACTCCTGGGTATCTTCCCAAAAGAGCTAGAATTGGCTTACTATAGAGATACTGCTTCATCAATGTTTATAGCAGCCCAATTTACTACAGCTAAATTATGGAACCAACCCAGATGCCCCTCACTTGATGAATGGATCCAAAAATTGTGGTACAATGGAACACTACTCGGCTATTAGAGAAAATTATATTATGGCATTTGCAGCCAAATGGATGGAGATGGAAAAAATTTTGCTAAGTGAAGTATCCCAAACCCAGAGACTCAAGAGCCAAATGTTTTCTCTCATTTGTGGAAGCTAGAATATAAGCGGAAACAGCTTGTTAGATGGCTAACCTAACAAATTACCTCAACATGTATGAATTCTTACATGATCATGGGGAACTGTGCTAAGATTCCTGGGGGACATAGGGAGGGGGGCATGGAGGGGGGGAAGGGAACAGGAAGGACATTAAGGTGACCAGAGGGAGGTAATATGGGTGCATCTAATCCGAGGGGAACCTCCAACTTCCACGAGAAGTCCAATTAACTTTGGGCTTAAGTAAAGGGAAACATGGAACCATGGAGAACCCAAAGAGGGGAAACCATGGTCTGGCACCAGTATGGCTTGTTCTGTCATTACCCTGTTGTTCTTGATTGTTTGATGATGAACCCCTCCTCATTGTAAGACCATGTTTATCGAATAAAAAAAAAAAGAAAGAAAGAATCCCATGCAAATGACAAGTCATCTACAACATATGATTCTGTTTATGGTTCCAAAGAGGCTCTAAACCATTTTAAACCAATAAAATTATTTTTTCATATGTATATTAATCTCTAAGGAAGCATTCTTCAAGGGGCTACACTTTCATATTTAGAGCATTCATTCTCTATTATAAAGTATAACCTATAAATCTAAGGTGGTATATAAACCCCAACCTCTTCCTATATTGAGATTGTAGCAAGACCCTGCCTTAAAATAAAATAAAAAACAGGCTGGGGAATGTGGTTCAGTGGTTTAGTGCCCCTGGTTTCAAGCCCCAGTCCCCAAAACAAAACAAATAAAATAAAAGAATGCCACTACCAATAAATGCTTCTATAAGGAAAAGTAGGAAGAAGGGAAAAAAAGAAAAATGGAACTAAGTCAATGAAAAACAAATAGGCTGCTGAAGGCAAAGAACATGGCAATAAGCATTTTAACAAACCTAAAGCTATTTTGAATTGTGAAGTATTTTAAAAGATTAATTTTCCTCTCAATGGAACATATTTAGCATAATCAAATGTTCAAAAAATTAAGGAAACGTGTGCATGGAAGACGTCCATACACACACACACACACACACACACACACACACACACACACTTTGCCACTGAGCCATACTCTTGGGAAACCTTTCCAAAGGTAGTGCAGATATAGCCAAATGGACCTGATTTAAACCCTAGCCATGTCACTTAATGGATAAAAAGCCTCGAGCTTTAAAAATAATACTATTTTTTGGAACATATAATTACTTGATATCTTTAACTATCATCCTCTCATTTTTTATGGATTCTGATTGAAAATTTTTATGGTTTTTCATGTAATCATCCTTTATCTCTTCCTTATCTCTTCAGAAAGTACTTTGGCTAGTTTTGAAGAGAGAAGACTTTGGAGATCAAACCCAGAGCCTCATATGTGCTGGGCAAGTGCTCTTAACACTGAACCACAATCCCAGCTTTAGTTCTTAGTACATTAAACTAGATAAATATCTGCCAATTCCAATAAATTCCAGGTATCTTTGCCCATCTATTAAATTTAAAGAAACATTTAAATAACGCTTTATTTTCTAAAATAAAATCGATACTATAAACCTTTATTTTTATATTGTAAGCATATGAGTTTATTTTTTTAATAGATATATAGCATTGAGTATCTTGTACTGTAATTCTTTTTCCAAGGTCATTTTTGCTGTTTTCCCAGAAAATTCCTAACATAAACTATACCCAGATACAGTAACTATAGGCAATGGTAATATCTATCTTTTGCACTACTGCTTACAAAGCACTTTCATATACCTATTTTATTAGCATTGTGTATCTTCTCTGTTCTTAACAACAATACTGATATAAATTAGGAAGCAAAAAGAGTCTAAAAAGGCCAATGCATCTGAACATGTAGTCATTTTAAAGCTTATTTTGCCATTTAATAGTGGTAAATAAACCTTGTTAAATTTTCATTTCCTTATTAGTAAAAATGGGATAATACTCCCAAACTCAGAATGTTACTGCAAAGATTAAACTAATTATTATAATGTATACAAAAGGATCCAGCACATTTTGGTGCTCAAAACATCTGCTTATATCCTACCATCAGGTTTGGGTCACAAAGACACAATCTGGATGCTATAATCCCAAATGCTGATATCCTGAAAGATCAAAATCCCCAAAATAAAATTCTGGAAAAACAGCTTAAAATGTTCTTAAAAAGGCAATTACAACCCAATCAATAAATGGGTTATGAAACTAAACAGAAACTTCTCAACAGAGTAAGTTAAAAAAGTCAATAAATATAT
Source organism: Aplodontia rufa (assembly GCA_004027875.1). Taxonomy (NCBI): domain Eukaryota; kingdom Metazoa; phylum Chordata; class Mammalia; order Rodentia; family Aplodontiidae; genus Aplodontia; species Aplodontia rufa. The sequence goes on along the minus strand of PVKS010013790.1, from coordinate 8,399 downwards.
GAGAAAGTACTCTACACATCACAAGAAATCAGAGAAATGCAAATCAAAACTATGTTAAGATTTCACCTCACTCCAGTCAGAATGGCAAAGATGAAAAGAACAATAAAAGATGCTGTAGGGATTGTGGGGAGACAGGAATACTAACACACTGTTGGAGGGGGGGACTGCAAACTAGTACAGCCACTCTGGAGAGCTGTGTGGAGACTCCTAAAAGAATTATGGATGGAATCATCATATGACCCAGCTATCCTACTCCAGTGTATTTTCCCAGAAGAGCTAGAATCAGCATATTACAGTGACACAGCTACATCCATGTTTACAGCAGATCAATTTACAATAGCTAAATTATGGAATCAACCCAGATGCCCTTCACTGGATGAATGGATCCAAAAGCTGTGATACACACACGCACACATACACACACACACACACACACACACACACACACGCTAGCATTCTACTCAGCTATTTGAAAGAACAGCATCTTGGCTTTTGCAGGTAAACGGATTGAAATGGAAAAAATCATGCTGGGTGAAATAATCCAACACAAAGACTTACAGGCCAAATGTTCTTTCATATGTGGAAGCTAGAGTAAAACCTATGATAGGATGAAAATTAGTCAAGCTTATTTAGTAGACCCACCAAATTCAAAGAAACACACAATTTGGGGGAACTATAATTATGAAGGGGGAAGGAAAAGCTGGGTTATCAATACAATAGAGTACAGTTCACTCCCATGAGAAGCCAAAATGTACTCAGGCAAGCATATAAATCTAGACATCTTAAAAATTAATATCCTTGTATATGGTCATTTATATTTGCAACATGGGGAATTACAGAGTAGGCAAGAGATTGGGGAGTAGATAAAGGGGACGAGATCCTGTCAAGGATCGGGTTTAAGTTACTTTATCATTATGTATCCACGTTAAGAATATGTAGCAATGAATCCCTTCAATATGTAAAACTATGTTGAATAAAAAATTTTTAAAAGGCAATTACATTTTCATAATGGAATTTGAGAAATACGAAAAATAGATTACTTTAGAGGCCAGTTTTCAAAATAAAATAGGCACAATGTATTTTTTTTTTTTTTTTGCAAGCATAAACACTCAGGTCTGCTACCAACAGCTGCAGGGGTATAATAGTTATGAGCAGGGCTGAAACAGTGGCTCAGTAGTTATGGCGCTTGCCTGGCATGCACGAGGACACGGGTTTGAACCCCAGCACTATGTACACAAGGAAGCAATGAAGGCTACATGAAAAACTAAATACAATTGATTCTCTCCCTCTCTCTCTCACTGTCTCTCTTAAAAAAAAAAAAAAAAGCTATGAGCATCAAACTGTATTGATAAAGAAATAGGTCAATAAGCAAAATGTACAAATGTACATCACTATCACTGGTAATTGCATCCAGCTTTAGAACCATGGTTACATGAAATAAGAGATGAACAATCTAAGTCTTTTGGTGAAATTAATCAAAACACAGAAGGGGTCGTGACACAAACAGTGGAGAGCTTGATAAATTTAATATTTTACAAACACAGAAGTACAAAAAAAACCCTCTTTCTTCATTTATTGAGGAATTTTCTACATTTTTACATATACAATAGTCACATAGTCAATGTTCAAAATGCACTTGAGCAGTTAAATTTGCAAAAAAAAAAATGTATAGAACAAATTACAACTGTCTAAAAAACATCTTTGCACAATTTATATCCCCAGTATTAGAAATGATACAAGATGAAATGAACAGCATAGCAACTTTTTTTAAAAAGCTGATTTAAAATGGAAAAAGAAATTAAAAGAAAAATTGGCATGACAAAGTATATTACAGGGATACATGATGGGCAATTGCAGGAAGTAGTCCCTAAGAGCTGACAATCATTAACTATATTTTGAAGTCTTGAATCATGAAAAATAAGGCGCTTTTTTCTTTTAGGTTCTGGCTTTCCTCAAAGAATCCATTTACATTCATTTTCTAACTAATACTGCTCTCTGTGAAATTCTTTTATGACTCAATTAATCACCGACAATCAGTCCCTATAAAATTGTCACATCCACTGTGCTGTGCTTCTAGATCTACTTCTAGTCAAGACTCACACTAATCTCCACTGGAAATACCCTCACAGACACACTCAAAATAATGTTTTACTGGTTCTAGTAACATGATGCAACTATCTCACATACAACTCTAAAACCACCCACCTCTTCCCTAGCATTCAGATTTCTACTCTTCTTATGTAACTTTATTTTCCCCCTAACAGGAATGGTGGATTTTGGGATTTCAACTTTCAGGGTTTCAGAATTCAGAGCTTTAACCTTGGGGGATTGACATTTTGGGGACTTTAGACATTAAGAAGTTTGATCTTTTCAAATTTCAGCATTTGGGATGTTCAGGATTGGTATCACCTACAAAACGAAGTAAGAATTAAACTTAAGGGAGAAGACCTAAAGATGATGATCCAAAACAACTGTCACCAATTCCATTAACATGCTAATAAAAATGGTTATGTAACAGTATGTTTGAACTATTCAAGAAGAAAAAATAATAACAAAAGGGACATTGTATTAATTTTTACAACTAGAATGACTATATACTTAGAATACCCAAGGAAATTAGAAAAATTTAAGAATTTAGCAAAATGGCAAGTTATAAAGTAAGTGCATACAACCAGCACCATTCCTCTTTTCTACAGTTTAGATGGTCACCTTCCAAGAATAACAATGAAATCAACATAAGGTAGCTTAACAGTCATTACAGTTCTCTATTCTAAATATGATCTATGAGGTACGTAACTAACAGAAACTTTGAAAACTCAAGTTCAGGTATGACAGCCCTGTATTTTGAGGCCTCGGATGTAACTACTCATTTTCATGACAACTTATTTTCAAAGCTGTGATGTAGAATACAAAGTTGGAAGTCTTCACAGAGAATAAAAAGATAGAAACGAATTATAAGAATTTTCCCATATATATTTAATAAAAATCAAGCAAAGGAGATATAACTGGAAGACATGAGTTTGGATTACTCCAGAGGTATATTCTATGGCAAAAAAGAAGAGTTCATCAGAATTTTTCCTATCAACTTTTTCAGATGGAACTTAAAAGCCTTTGTATCCTTTGGTCAAATCCAAAACCAATTTTTTTTAAGAGAGAGGGACAGTGAGACAGATAGAGAGAGAAACAACTTTATTTAGTTTTTTTACACATGGCCTTCATTGATCCAACACTTAGTTGTGTACGTGGTGCTGGGGTTTGAACCCGGATCCTTGTGCTTGCCAGGCAAGCGCCAAAACTGCTGAGCCACCGCTCCAGCCCCCCAAAACCAATTTTTTATGAGTGTATATTAATTATACAGAATAACAGGTTTCACTGTGGCATATTCACACATAACTACCCTCCATTATCCTTCTTCACTCTGACACCCTTTTTCTCCCCTAATAGTCTCCCTTCTACTCTTTCCCCCCCTAGATTCCACATGAAAGAATACATGTGATGTTTGTCTGGCTTATATTTTGTAACATGATGTTCTCCAATATCATCCAATTTCCTGCATATTAATATTACATGATTTCATTTTTCTTTATAATTGAATAATTCTCCATTGTGTATATATACCACATGTACGTTATCCATTCATCTGTTAACAGGCACCTCGGCTGACAGTATATAATGATTAATGTGAATATGCTGCAATAATCATGGGTATGCAGGTATCCTTTGGTTATACACCTAGGAGTAGTACAGCTGGATACAATACTCCTAATTTTAGGTTTCTGAGGAAAATCCCCATTGATTTCCATAGTGGCCATACTAATTCACATTCCTACCAACAGTGTGCAAGTGTTCCTTTTCTCCCATATTCTCACCAGCATTTATTGATTTGTTTTTGTTTTGGTACTGTGGGATTGAACCTAGGGGTACTTTACCACTGAACTATATCCCTAGTCAGTTTTATTTATGTTGAAACAGGGTTTTACTAAATTGCTGAGGCTGCTCTAGAACTTGTGGTCCTCTTGCCTCAATCTCCCAAATCACTAGGATTACAGGTGTGTGCCAACGTGCCCAGCTCTTTTTTTTGATATATCATGAAGATAGCTATTCTGACTGCAGTGAGATGGAAACTCAATGTAGTTTTGATTTCCATTTCTCTATAGCTAAGGATACATTTTTTTTCATGTAATTACTGGCTATTTGTACCTCTTCTTTTGAGAAGTGTCTATTCAGCTAATTTGCCCATTTATTGACTGGGTTGTTTTCTAGATATTAAGTTTCTTGAGTTTTTTATATAATCCAGGTATTAATCCTCTATCAAGGGAGTAGCTGTCAAAGTTTCTCCCATTCTGCAGACTCTCTGTTTACTCTAAAGCCAAATTTTTCATTAATTTGACTTTCCAGATTCTCTATAGATAAAGGATAAAGGTTATAAATATTTTAGTTACTAAAAGGGCAAACTCCCCATAAATGTTAAAACCATCATTTAATTTTTTATAAGCTTGGTTAATAAGGCTCAATTCCCCCAGAATCTGAAATGGTTAAAATGAAATAATAAAATAAAGGTTTTCAACCTCAAAAAGCAAAGGACCAAATTTGAGGCAATGATAACTCTTCACCTCATGTGTGGCCTGTCTACATTTCTCTATAATATTCTTTTCCCGTAATACCATTTATTATCATTAGACACCTAAAATATTTTATTTATAATAATGGTGGATAACAAATGAATACATGGATATTAATTTCATCAAGAACAAAAGACAAATACTCAAAATTATAAAATTCTACAATAGCATTGCCTTTCAACTTTCTGTAATGAGAATATGCACCCCCCCCCAAAAAAAAGCCAAATAATACTTATGTAATCATTTAATTCTGGAAAATTCACAATCATGTGTGTGTGTGGGGGGTGTAGACATTTATAATTGCTATGGGTGGAAATACAGAAGGATCAAGAGACTATGGTATGGGTGATGTGAGAGTGATTCTGGATTAGGATCAAATGTATAATATTATTACTTTATATGCATTTATGATTGTACCACTCCTTAATAAAAAAAATAATGGGAAATGCTCTATCTGTGGTGTACAATATGACAGCCACTTGCTACATGTGGCTATTGGGTATCTGAAATGTGGCTAGTGAGACTCAGGAACTGAAGTATTATTATTTTTTGATAAGTGTCAGGGATTGAATCCAGGACTTCATACATGCTAGGCAAGTGCTCTACCACTGAGCTACTTTCCCAGCTCAGGAACTCAATTTTTTATTACATTTAATTTAAATTTAAACTTAAATAGTCACATGTGGCTAATGGCTATCATAATGGACAGTTTGGCTCAGAGAAATAAAGGTACTACTAATGCTCTTGATCAGTAAAATTTATTTAACAAATCTGGCACCATCTAGGTTAAGATAAAGTATTTTTAAACAGTCCTTTGGGATAATCCACAGAAGTTGATATATGTATGGCAAAACTGTTATAAAATCAGGAAATTCAATAAATACTAAAGGAAGTAAAAAGTAAAAGGAAAATATACAGTGATATAAGTAAATACATACTAACTAGATTGTAAACATGATAGAAAAGCCCCTCCCCAAAACCCTTAAAAATAACCCACCTAAATTTGGAAGATAGAAAACAGATTCAGAAAAAGTCATTAAACTAGGCATTGTGGCACATGCTTGTAATCTCAGGTACTTGAGAGTCTGAGGCAGGAGGAATCCAAGTTCAAGAGTTGTGAGACACTATCTCCAAACAAAAAAGGTTGGGGATATAGCTCAGTGGTAGAGCTCCCCTGGGTTCAATTCCCAGCACTACAAAAGAAAAAGAAAAATGACTAACTCAGCAGCTCAAAAACTCAAGTACCTACAAAGGGAGTTTCACAAAGAAGCTAGTATATTTTCTCTGAAATGCCTTAAAAGCTTAGAAATTAGAAATATGAAATGCACAGATGAATCAGGTATGTTACAAAACTTAAAACTTTAAGTGAACGTATAAAAAGCAGTCTGACTTCCAAAGAACCTACCTCTACTCCTTGCAATTAAAGTACTATTAATCTTCTATCTACAAGATATCAGAGTTTGGTATCTGAAAAATAAGCACTGACTCAACAGTCAGGTATGGTAGAGGACAAGAATGAGGCACCTCAGGGGCTGGAGCGGTGGCTCAGCGGTTTCAGTGCTTGCCTTGCAAGCATGAGGACCCGGGTTCAAACCCCAGCACCACGTACACAACTGAGTGTTGGAGCAACTAAGGCCATGTGAAAAACTAAATAAAGTTGTTTCTCTCTTTCTCTCTCTCTCTCTCACTGTCCCTCTTTCTTTAAAAAAAAAAAAAAAAAAAAAAAGAATGAGGCACCTCAATAAATAAATAAATAAATAAATAGTTTTACAGTCAAATTTCAATTAACAAATGAACAAAAGGAAGTCTAGTAGAGAAGAGAAGGGAGAGGGAGCACAAGAGAGAAAGGCGGGCTCATGAAGGATCAAGAACTGAAATCAATGTTCACACACGTATGAGTGTGTAAGGATGAACCCAACTACTATGTATGACTATAAAACTCTAATAAAAGTAAATAAATAAAAGGTCTTATAGATGAGATCTGTAACCTACTACTCTACACAAATTCCAACAATATGTATTACCAAAACTCTGTCCCAAGAAAAGTAACTGGAAAATCATTTTTCTGGAAAAGTGAATAAATCCAAAGAAGGGAAAGCACATTTTTAAAACAGAGCATCCAGGGGTCTTTCTACAAAAAAGGCAATTCACCTAAGTCACACTATCCAACAGTGAAGGCCTGAACTTCCTTCAGGGAAGAATCCATGGTGATATGCCCAGTCTACAAATATAGGGCTTTGTATAACATTCTTAGTATCATGCTTTAAAAAATTGTTCAGTATTGGACCCCTTATGAACTTGAGAAAAGGTTCCATCTGATAGAGAGACAAAAAGATGACAAAAGGAACACACACCTGATTAATGTGTAGGTATTACTGCTCTTAATGTTTATACAACTCTACAAAAAAGTCTACTGTTATCCTTATTGCTGAAAATAGAGAAAATATCACATACACAAAGCAACAGAATGCTAGAAAAACGTTTAAAGAACAAAACACTTTGAAATTGAAATGATGACAGTCAAAATAGGAGAAAAAACAAATCAAGGGATAAAATGAAAGATTCTCCAGAAAAATAAAATGAAAGGCAAAGAAATAGAAAACAGAAAGAAAATATTAAAATAAATACATAAATAGGCCCAAGATACAATTATAATCATTTCAGAAAGGGACATCAGGGAAAATCAAAGAGAATATCAAAGAATCTTTAAAAGGAGTTCACAGAATTGAAGAACAGAAACAAATCTACCACTACACAACACAATAAGTGAAAATCTTTAAATATAGATCATGAAACTTTAGACGAGAGATAAAAAGCTTCCAAGAGTAAAAATAAGACAAATATAAAGTTAACAATTAGAATACTGAAACTACCCAAAAAATGAAGCAACAAATGTAGATTACATTCAACTTGAAATTCCATCAACCAATCATTTTCATACATACAAATTTCCAAAAGTTACTTCCCACATACCTTTTCTCAAGAGATTAACAATATTATTAAAATGAAAGGATAAACTAAAAAAGAAAACATGGGATCCAGAAAACAGGAGTTCTAAGAAAGGAGAAAGGCAAAAGGAAGTTCTAAGATAACAGCTTGACTGCAAGTCGAAATAGCAAGTAATGCACAATAAAGCGTGGTAAGAAGCATTAGGAATAAGAACAGATTTAAAAGGGGAGTAGGAGGGACTGAGAAATTATCTGACAAATTTGACTACATTTAACTTTGAATTAAAAGGTTACTACTGAAGCATGTAAAAAGCAGCAGAACAATGTTAAAGAAAAAACCAAACCATGAAAAAAAAGAGAGGAAGCCATGAACTCCAGAAAAATCAGAAATTTGAAAGGAAAAGAAACAAGGATTACATACTATTTAGTTGGTTTAAAAGTGAAAAGTATTTACATATACTTACATAATAATGTACACCTTAATTTAAAATATTATAGTCTAACTATTGAGAGAATTCAGGGATAGGATATGAAGGAGAAAAGGGATAAATATAGCTAAATCCTCATCTACTATAACACAAAGTTAGTAGAGAATATTTAAAAATGACAAAAAGAACAATAAAACAATATGAGGTTGACATATGAAGATATATAACACATATGGCAACTAATAGTTCAAAATAGTTGTTTCTGGAGACGGGAGCAGTAGCTCAGCAATAGAGCACTTGTCTGGCATGCATGAGGACCTGGATTCGATTCCTAGCACCACGTACAGAATTAAGAGTTAGAAAAACAAAAAGCAGATGAAAAAGTAAATAAAACCGACTCT
>PVKS010013789.1:39666-50003 GCA_004027875.1 Aplodontia rufa | reverse complement strand
GGGGACTAGACCCTGGACAATGAGAAAGTTGGTCTAGTAGCATGAGTTAAATCCAGATAAGATGTAATGCTTTACAATCTAATACTTTTTTTAGAGTTATAGTGGGAAGGGGAAGGGAGGGATAAGGGAGGGTAATTGGGGGGGCACTCCTGGGGATAAATGCAATATCCAGAATATATACACATTTTATATTATTTTGCTAAAATCTTGTAAGGTTGCTCAAAAATAAAATAAAAAAATAAAAAAAAATAATAAACGTTATTGAAGTAGCTTAAAAAAACTATAGGTTTCTGTACATTAATTTTGTACCTCAGCATCTGGTTTCTTTTTTTTTTCATGTTTAGTAATTTTATAGGTGATTCTTTTAGGGCTTCCAATAATCCAATCATATCATCTGAAAGTAGTGATCGTTTTATCTCCCCCTTTGCAATATCTATACCTCTGCTGTTTTTTCTATTATTGCTGTGGTTGGTACATGGCTTGAGTATGTCTCTCAAGTGTTGGAAGCAGGGTCCTCCATGTGGTGATATTCAGAGGTGGTGGAACTTTTAAGAATCCAAAAGCTGTGGTGCATATATACCATGGAATTTTACACAGCAATTAGAAACAATGATATTGCAGCCTTTGAAGGTAAATGGATAGCTATGGAAGAAATTATGCTGAGTGAAATCAGCTTAACCCAGAAAACCAAGGGTCGAATGTCTTCACTCATCTGTGGAGGCTGGAGCTAGACCCTGGCCATTAAGAGAAGTGGTCTAATATCAGGTGTTAAATCCAGATATCATGTAATGTTGCACAACCTAATACTTTTTTTAGAGATGCTGCGGGAAGGGGAAGAGAGGGATAAGGGTGGGTAGTTGGGGGGGCACTCTTGGGGGTAAATCCAATTTTCAGAATCTATATACATTATATATTATTTTGTTAAAATTTGTATGATTGTTCAACAAATAAATTTCTCAATTAAAAGAAAAAGAAGTGGGGCTCACTCTCTGGAAAGCAGTGTGGAGAATCCTCAAAAAATTAGGGATGGACCCACCATACGATCCAGCAATCCCTCTTCTGGGTATTTTCCCAGAGGAGTTAGAATCAGTACATTACAGAGACAGAGTAAAATCTATGTTTATAACAGCTCAGTTTACAATAGCTAAATTATGGAACCAACCAGTTGCCCCTCATAGTATGAATGGATCCAAAAACTGTGGTATTTATATACCATGGAGTTCTACTCAGCAATTAGAAACAATGAAATTGCAGCCTTTGAAGGTAAATGGATGGCAATGGAAGAAATCGTGTTGAGCAAAGTTAGCCAAACCCAGAGAGTCAAGAGTCGAATGTTTTCACTCATTTGTGGAGGCTGGAGCTAAACCCAGGCCGGTGTGAAAGGTAGTTAATCTCATGTGTTAGACCCAACAAAGGCATAGTAATACATAATCTAGGGCAATCATAGATATGTAATGGAGGGGAATAGAGTAGGTGGGGAAGGGAGGAGACAGAGGGAGAATAGGGAGGGATCTAAGGGGTAATTCTGGTTTAAGTGTATATGCATATCATATCGTTACTTTAAATGCATTTATGATTGTACAATAACTCAGTTCCTTAATAAAAGATATAAAAAAAAAGAAGTGGGGCTTAATGGAAGGTCATTGGGTCACTGCATGCTGCCCTTGGAAGAAACTGTCGTAGCTCTGAAAAGGTTATAAAAGAGCAAGACTGGTCCTTCCCTAGACTTCTGTATCACCATATGATCTCTCCATGTTACATGCATCCCCAGCGGTAGGGGGACACATGGCACATACCAGAGCTACTGCCATGCTATTTGAATCTTCCATCTCCAAAATTGTAAGCTAAATATACTTCTTTCTATCATAAGTACCCAGCTTCAAGGATTTTGTTATACTAATGGAAAATGGACTAATACAATTATCTAAGTATTTGATTTTGTCTTTGATCTGTGAAATAATTTACAAGTGCCCCCCAAGGGGTTTGGAGTGTAGCTACTGGTCGAGTGTTTACCTAGCATGTGCAAGGCCCTGAGTTTAATCCCTAGCACTGCAAAAAGAAAAAAATATATTTTAATCTTAATATGAGACTAATTTTATTAATCTTTTTCTTATTGGCTTCTAGTTTGATCACAATTTGTCAGAGAAAGTGGCTTGACTTATTTTGACATGTGTTGAGATTTATTTTATGATTACACTATGATCAAGTTTTCATAAAACATTCCAAGTACATTGATCCCTAATTGTTGCACGTGAAGTTCTATATATGTCCATTGGATCATTGTTCAAATCTTGTTTTCTTTCTTTCTTGGTGATCACGAGTGAACCCAGGGCTTCTCATGTTATCCACACACTCTGATTGTTTTGTCTGCACATCGTTCAATTACTAGTACTATCCCTCCTCTCTCTCTCTCTCTCTCTCTTTTCCTCTCTAGTGCTGGGGATTAAACTCAGGGCATTGTACATGGGCACTCTATCATTAAGCTGCACTCCACCCTCTCTTAACTGCTACCACTACATTTTAACATACTCAATGGGGTCCCAGAATAATAGTCTATTATTCCTTTCAAATAGTATAACCACATTATAAGGTGTTATTCCCAAATGATATTTGCTCTGACTTGCATGTTATTGTTGTCCCGTATCAGTTCTACTTTATATATAAATTTGTAATATTATTATTATTTGTACATGGTCAAGGTTTATTAGTTACATCTTCATGGTCACCATGTTCTTTGATTCCCAGTCGTTCTTATACCTCTGACCTTCTGCCTGGGATCATTTTACTATTTCTTGAAGCATATCCATTTGAACAGACGCTGGTGGTTTCATTAATTTAAAAATCTGTCCATTCTTGAAATAGAGTTTCCCAAGTATATAATTCTACATTGGCGATTATTTTCTTTGAGCACTTTGAAATTGTTAGGACAGTTTTCTTTGCTCCCCCTTGTTGCCCCTTTGGCTATTTTTAAGATCTTTTCTTTATTTTCTGTATTATGCAATTTCTTTGTGCTACATATGGATTTCTTTTTCTCCTCCTATCAAATTATCCTTATGTTATATTGTGCTTATTCAGAGTGAGGATCCATGTTTCTTCAATTCTGAAAAAATGTGAGCCATCACCTCTTCAAGTATTATCTCTGTTGTCTCTATTATCTCCTTTAGAGAACTTCCTTCAAACTTATATTAGACTTTGTTGTTCTATTTTTCACAATCTCAACTGTTTTTTTTCATCTTTTCGAACTCCTTGTCTCTTTATCTGCCTTCTGCATAAATTATTAAATTTAATCTTTGTATTATTTATCTGCTGCTGAATAAGAAATTACCCCCAAAACACAACATCCTAAATCACCAAATATTTATTATTTCACACAGTCTCTCCTTCCTTTCATCCTTCTTTCCTTTCTCCCTTCCAGTGGGGGTCTCCCTATTTTGGCCAGACTGGTCTCAAAATCCCAGGTTCAAGTCTCCAGAGTAGCTGGAACTACAAATGTACACCACTTTCTCAGTTTCTGGGGATCAGAAATTTGGGTGTGATTTAGCTGGTCTATGAGAGACTATGGAGTCTCTCCTGGCTACATAGTCAAGTTGTTGGATGGGGCTGCAGTCATCCAAAAGCTTCACAGGGACTTATTCACATGGCCACTGGCTGGAGGCTTCACCCGGTCATCAAGAGGCCGTCCGGTAGGACTTAAGTGTTATCACAGCTTGGCCATTGGCTTTTTCCAAAGCCAACAACCCAGGCAGAGGGCAAGCAGGAAACAATAGTGTCTTTATGACTTGGTCTCAAAGTCACACACCATAACTTCTGCTTTTTCTTGCATAAAAGTCATTAAATACAGCCCACACTCAAGACAGAGAATTCAATGCCACCGTGGGAAGGTAGTGTCAAAGGATTTGTAGACCTACTTTGAACCACTACAATATTTTATTTCATTAGTACTTTTTCAGCTATGTCTAACCTGCTGACTTCAAATATTAAATCTTTTCTTGCTAAAAATTTTAATTGTTTAAAATGTACCTAAGCATTTTTATTGTCTATTTTTCTGCAGCCAGGTTTTTGGTCCTTTTTTTTTTTTTAAGATTAAATATATCCTTTTTGTATTGTTTCTGATAATCCCTACATCTGACGTCCTTGGGACTGATACTGTTGTCTGCTGGTTTTGTTGTTTCTCACTCATAAGGTTTTCCCTTTTCATTTTTTTGCTTTTAAAACTTATTGTGAATGAACTTTGAGATTTTTATATGTGGGAAAAACGGAAGGCCTGGTGTGAGGGTATATTTCTTTCAGAGAGAATTTATCTTCACTTCTGCCAGCATGCTGTGGGTCCTACTAATCTGGAAAATTATAGTTTGATGACCTAGGGGTTTTAGGCCAGACAGGTAGGGTGAATTCAGAGCAGAAAGTCTTGTTTCATAATATTAGACCTCATGAACCCTTAACCAGATTTAATAAATGTTAACATTTTTGTTATATATTCACATACACACAGATATATATAGTTTTAAGGGAAGAATCTGCCTTAATCCCTTCTTCCTCCTCTTTCCCCACAAATAACCACTACCGTGGAGCTGATGTGTGTAATTCTCATCCATATTTTAATATGGATGCATATTAAGTACTGTATACATTTATAGGTTGAGCATTCCTAATCCCAAAATCTGAAATACTCTAATCCCATGTTTAGCACAACATGATGCCTGCCATAGAGTAGAAAATTCCACACCTGACTTTATAGAAGGGGTGGAAATCAAAACACAGGTGCACTAAAAATACTGTATAAAATTACCTTCAAGCTATATATAAGATGTATAAGAAATAAATGGATTTCGTGTTTAGACTTGGGTCCCATCTCCAAGATATCTTGTTATGTATATGCAAATATTAAGAAAGAAATCTGAAGTCTGAAACATTTCTGGTCCTAAGCATTTTGTATGAAGGATACTCAAATCCGTATTAAGATAGGTGGTATGGTTTTATGTTTAAAATGCCTATGCAACTTGCTTTCTCTCTACATCAACCCACCCATGGGCCCTGACAAACCTACTAACAATTTTGAAGTGCATATTCAGACACGATGGCTGTAGCTGAATTCATAGACCTTCTGAGAACTGGGTAACAACCCAGGTATGAGAGAAATGACCAGCAGAGCCACCTTCACTGAGTCCCTTAAAGTGTGGCAGAGAAAAGAAATTCAAGGCAAACAAGGAGGAAAGGTACTGCAAACACTAGTCTAGGGTGCCCAGCACCCTTCCTGGGCACAGGCCTCCAAGGCTGGCCTGGGTGGAGGAGAGAGAAGGCGGCCCCCGTGGGTGAGCCGAGCTCGATCTCCAAGCCCTCGCTCCGGGGTCACTTTGCGACTTGTGCGAGCGCCTCCTGTCGGTCACCAGGGGAAGACTCTCTCTTTCTCAGTCTGGTGTTTATATTCTAAAGGAAAAGAAAAGGGAACAAGACTTCGCGTTTGCGCGGAAAGGACAGCTGATCTTGCACAGGCCCGATTTGTCCTTTAGGACAATAACCCCACTCATTCCATTTCTGCAGTTGTTGGCGAGGGAGGGGAAAAAAAAACCAGATTGACCCCGACGTGACTTGAACACGCAACCTTCTGATCTGGAGTCAGACGCGCTACCATTGCGCCACGAGGTCACAGCAAGCTGAGGACTCTGCGTCGTTAAAGGCCTCGCTCTGCCGGCTCGGTTCCCGGGCTTGGGAGGCTCGGAATGGAGCGCGCGTTCCTTCCTGGACTTGGGAGCGAGGTGGCAGAGAGAACCGCCTGGGAGCCTCGCTTTCCGGGTGCCAGCGAACCGGACGTCTCCGGGGCCGCCGGATCTGCGGGGCGGCGCCGCGGCACAGCCGTCACCCGGCGGCGGGCACTCGGGCTCCGCCTCCACGGCGTCCGGGAAGGAAGGGCGAGGGGACGCGGGGGCCCGGGGAGCAATTAGGGAGGTGCTGCGGGCTCGCAGAGAACCTCGGGCCTCGGGGACTCCGGGAACGACCCGAAGCTGGGCAGCGGGCGAGGGGACGCCGGGGCCTGGGTGAGGCAGGAGGGAGGTGGCCCGGGAGGTCACTCGCCCCGTCTGCGTCGCGTAAAATGGCGACGGCCACCGTCGTGAGGGTCCAAGGACCCCGCGGCCAGGCGGCCGAGACCCGAGGACTCGCAGAGGCGCAGCTCCGGGGCTCCGGGCGGCCGGGCTCCTGCCTCCGCTCTTGTCCCTTTAAGAGGGAAGAAAAGCGGGGACTCGGGAGGGCAACGCTCCCGGCTGGGGACAGCTGGGCACCCCAGCTTGCAAGACACAGCATTTTTTTTTGTTTGTTTGTTTATATAAACATCTATTTGAAGGAAGTCAGAACAGTATTTGGAAAAAAAAAAAATTTAAACCCTGGAAAATCCCACGGTGCAGAGATATCCACTGCTAATATTCCCATGCGCTCTCCTTGCAGATCTTCACCTGCCGCTTAGACCAAATGGATGTTTGCACTTGGGCCGGATCGCACACCCGCAGAAATATTCTCTTTCAATTTCCACAAAGTGCACACGCGCAACCAGCAGGCTTCCAGCCACTTCAAATTCGTTTTTCGTGTGGGATTATATTGTACGTAGCATTTTGTTAATTTTTCGTTTGTTATTTTGCCTGTGTGGTTGAGTTTATATATTTTCCCCCCCTGGCATAGTTTTAAAGAGCTCATTGTCTACCTTGTTGGAGTCTTAAATCTCTTCTTTTGGACAGTCTTTTTTTTTTTTTTTCTTTCTCCCTGTTAAATAAGTTAGCACATCAGGTGCTTAAGGAAATCACCGTTAAATAAGAAAGATGAAGCCCTATTCTAGTCTAAGAGCATCAGTCTTAATTTGATAAATACCACATTCACAGGGTCTTAAGCTTTTTAGAGGAGGCGAGGTCTGGAATGGTTCCCAGCCTTTGTAGAAGGAAAAGAGGAACCATGTGATATCTAAGCTCCCAGGGAATCTTGTGCAGCCAAGAAGAAAGGGAGAAAGGAGTGGCACAATTTTTGTTTGTTTGTGGCTGGGTATAAGAATAGCAGGCATTTGGGATTAACTGAGAGTCCAGAAAAGCCGGGACCAGAGGGCTCTATCTCTGTCCTCAGGGATGGAAAAGTCAGCCAGCCCATCAGGGTGATTACTAATTCCATCTTCAGGTGACCAAAGACCTAAGTCACCTCCTCATTGCATTTGATGGCCCAGAGTGAATTGGACTCTGAGGGCAGGGGCAGGGAGGGGGCAGGAATTGGATTCATGTCCAGGTTGGTTACGCTCAGACTTCTTCCACTTCTCCCCTTTGAAGCCCTCTAGCATCTGCCACACAGCAAAATCCCTGTGAAGGAAGCCTGTTGCCTCTCCCACAAACCCAGAATCTCCTAGAAGGGACACCCCATACCCAAGGAAAGATCACTGACACTCTAGTTTTAAACTGCCAGGTTGTTGATCCACCTGGAATGTCTTGGTCCCTTTCCTGAAATATGGAACCAAAAACTACTTTGTGTTCTATTTTGCAGACATACCATTAAACTGTAGTGTGGTGATGTCATCAGATGAAAGGATTATTAAATCAAGTGACTTGCCAAAGTGTCCCTTTCAGGTGTAGCACTCTGCTTAGCAAGTCTAGAGGGAAGTGAGGATGGCCAGCAGTTATGCAGCCAAATCCTGTTTCAATGAAAATTTTGGTGTAGCATTTCGTTCATCAGCAATTTTTAACTTTTGTTTTTTAAAACCACCGCATCATTTTAAGATTAGGTTGATGGCTGGGGTTTTGGCAGCCCCTTGTATGCTGCCCACTGGAGAGTGAGTGCCTTGTGGCCTTACCCTCCGCCAGCCCTGTTGCTTAGCACTGTTCCACAGAAATTGTAAAGAATTGTTTCCTTATGTCACAACTTGTATATGGAAACACTAAACTTTTTTAAAAAAGAAGAAAACTTCCATGGAATATAGAAAATTCCAAAACCAAGATCAATGTCCAATTAAACACAGAAAAAGGATGATAATTAGCAACGCGGGCAAGGGTGTGGGGAAATATTCTCACACCACACTTGAAAAGGATGCACACTGAAACTTGCTTTTTGGATCGTAAGGTGACAATTTCTTTATTTTTTTTTTTTAGGCCAAGCACTTTCTAGAGGACACTAAAGAAACAGTTAAGGATGAATTCAAAGATGAACCTTCCAAGACTGCTTTCATCAAAATCGTGCTAGAATAATGAAGTACTGGAACCATTCTTCACTGCTCTGTTCAGTGAAGTTCAGCCTCGGTTTCCAGGACAGTGAGGCAAAGAAGCCAACTTTGATGAGTGCTTGCGAATGTATGAATGCACAAGGACACTGGAATACAGGGGTACAATAGGGAAAATGTAAGAGGGATGATGGGATGATGCCACCAGCACGTTATGAGTGGGCTGCCCCATCATGTAGAAAAATAAACATTTGGCCTCTCCATTTCTGATTCATCTCAGACCTGGGCAACTGCTGTTATTGGTTAGCTACAAAACCTTTTTACTTCAACTCCTCAAAGCTCATGAAGATGTCTTCTTTCACATTCACACAATCTTTTTTTTTTTAAATTGGTGCATTATAGTCTTACATAATAAAGGAATTTGTTGTTATACATTCATACCTACACACATTATGGCAATGTAATTTGGATCCTCATACCTACACACATTATGGCAATGTAATTTGGATCCATTCCTTACCCAGCATTTCCCTGTCCCCACTCCCTGGTCTCATCTCCACTGATTATTTATGGGTATATAGAATATTCTATATATAATATAGATATATATTGAATAGTCTAGTTTTACATGCCTGCATGAGTATTATTCAACATCTTTGTGGTGTAAAGTGTACCACACAGTATTTATGGCTTCCCTTTTCCCTCCCCCTCCACCCACATAACTAGACTTCCCCCAGATCATCTATTACCCAAAGTTTGGTGGGACTAATAATATAGAAACTTAACTATCTCTCACCCTATCTTTTGTTTTACTCTAGCTTCCATATATGAGAGAAAACATTTAACCTTTGAGTTTCTGAGTTTGACTAATTTCGTTTAGCATAATTTTCTCCATTTCCACCCATCTACCAGCAAAGGCCATGATCTTATTCTTTCTAATAGCTGGGTAGAACTCCATTGTGTATATATACAACACAGGTTTTTGATCCATTTGTCCAATGATGGGCATCTGAGTTGATACCATAATTTAACTGTTGTGAATTGTGCTGCTATAAACATCGATGGAGCTGTGTGATTGTAGTATGCTGATTTTACTTCTTCTGGAAAAATACTCAGGAGTGGGATGGCTGGGTCATGCAAAAAAAAAAAAAAAATAGGGGATTTTTTGAGGAGCCTCCATACTTGTTTTCCAGAGTGATTGTTTAGTCTGCAGTTCTACCAGCAATGTACCAGTGTTCCTGTCTTCCCGCCACCTCCCAACATGTGTTTGTATTCTTCATCTTTGCCATTCTGACTGGAGAGAGGTGAAATCTTAATGTAGTTTTAATTTGCATTTACCTGATTGCTAGAGATGTTGAACTTTTTTCCCCACATATTTATTGGCCTTTTGTATGTCCTCTGTTGAGAAGTTTCTGTTTAGTTCTTTAGCCCCTTTATTGATTGGGTTGAATATGTCTTTGGTATTAAGCTTTTTGAGTTCTTTGTATATTCTGGATATTAGTCTCTTGTGTGAGGAGTATCTGTCCATGATTTTCTTCCATTTTGTAAGCTCTCTTTTCACATTCTTAATTCCTTAGCTGTGTAGAAGTTTTTTAGTTTAACGGCATCCCACTTACTGATTCTTGGCTTTAATTCCTGTGCTCCGAGAGTCATGTTAAGGAAATTGGTGCCAACACCTATATGGTGGAGTATTAATCCTATTTTTCTCCTAACAATGTGTGGTATCTGGTTTAATTTCTAAGTTCTTGATCCATTTCAATTTTATTTTTGTCCAGAGTGAGAGATAAGGATCTAATTTCATTTTTTCTGCATATAGCTGTCCGGTTTTTACAGCATCATTTGTTGAACAGGCTGTCTTTCCTCCAAAATGTATATTTGCCCCTTTTGTCAAATATCAGATGCTTAAAGATGTGTGGATTTGTCTCTCGGTCTTCTATGCTATTCCATTGCTCTTCATGTCTGTTTTGATACCAATACTAAGCTATTTTTTGTTACTACAGCTGTATAGTATAATATCAGGTCAGGCATTGTGATACCTCCTACTTAGTTGGAGTTCATTTGGCTTTTAGGGGGTTCCTTTATTTTGTTTTGTTTTGTTTTTTTGTTTTGTTTTTTTTTTTTTTTTTTTTTTTTTTTTTTTTTTTTTTTTTTTTTT
>PVKS010013789.1:0-39566 GCA_004027875.1 Aplodontia rufa | reverse complement strand
CCATTTTAATGATACTGATTCTGCCTATCCAAGGACATGGTATGTCTTTCCATCTTCTCAATTCTTCTTCAATGTTCCATAATTTTCATTTTAGAAGTCTTTTATTTCCTTTGTTAGATTAATTCCCAAGTGTTTTTCTTTTCCTTTTTTTTTTTTTTAGGTTATTCTCAATCTTTTTCTGGCAAATGCCAACGAGGAACTTGCAAACTGAACCCCAAAGGAAAAAGCATGGTGCCTTGTGGAACGGGTTTATACCACCAACATGAAGAATCGGAGAGCAGCCTCACTGATTTGTTTTGGTTTTCTTTTTTCTTTCCTTCCATGTTGGGGTTGAAACCCAGGGCCTTGTACCTGCCATACAGGTGCTTTCCCTTTGAGCTACATCCCCAGCCTATTGCCGGCTGGATTCCTTGGAAGCTTCTGCTGGAACAGTGAGTGTATTTTAGGAGCATAGCATGTGAGAGGACAAGAGGCAAGGGGAACTCCAGGTCATGAGGCACCTGGACCAGTCTCTGCCAGCTGGTGGGCGCTCATTAGAGGAGTCCAGTGTCTTGTGGAAGTGGCTCACCTTATGTCACCACCTTGCTCAGTCACAGGATGGCCACTCCTGGAGGATGGTGACCTTAGCTCAAAAGAAGGAAACCTCTGACCTCCACGAGAAGTCCATTTAACATAGGGGTTTGATTGAGGGAAACATGGAACCATGGGGAACCCAAGGGGGAAACCATGGAATGGCATCAGCCTTGGCTAACTATGTGAATATACATTTGTTCTTGATTGTTTGATAATGAACCCCCCTTTATTGTAAGTCCATATTCAACAAATAAATAAAAACAAAAAAAATTTAAAAATAAATAAAGGGACAGTGAGAAAGAAATTTTTTTAAGCGAGATGGACAGTGAGAGAGAGAGAGAGGGAGAGAGAAACAATTTTTATTTAGTTTTTCATGCGGCTTTCGTTGCTCTAAGACTTTGTTGTGTACATATGTGATGCTGGGGTTTGAACTTGAATATTCACACATGCCAGTCAAGTGCCGTAACCACTGAGCAACCGCTCCAGCCCCTAACCATTTATATTTTCATGGTATTTTTGTTAGATGCCAAATATTCATTCCTTGCTTTGTGTTCCACTCTTAAAATGGGAAAATCCAAAAATGTCACAAACAGTTGTTCCATCCTCCTTCTTAGTCCTTTCCCCTTTTAAAGCTCCTGTGACCTATTGGGCTTTGTTTTTTCTGAGGACGTGTTTCATTTTAAACCTACATAAATCTGGCTAAGTGAAGGTCTGTGCTATCCTTTGAATCCAAAGGCTTGTTATAGGCTTGATCCCTGACGTATGGCACCCCTGGAAAGTGGCAGAGCCTATAAAAGGTGCAGCCTAGGGAAGAAAGTTAGGGCACTGGGGAAAAACCCTTGCAGGAGATTTTGGGACCCTTCCTATTCTCTTCCTGTCTCACTTTGCTTTCTGGTTTCCATGAGCTGAACAGGCCTCCTCTGCTACATACTCCCACCGTGATGTACTATGCTATCACAGGCCCAGCCAAGTGACCATGGGCTGAAAACTCTGAAACCATAATCCAAAATAAAACTTTCCTCCTTTTACCTTATGTCAGGTGTTTTGTTACAGCAACGGAAAGGTACCTGTCTGGCTAGAAGATTGCCATGTATATTCAGTGGCATTAAGAGACTGAACCAGTCCAAATGCCTTGTACACTGGAGAAATGGAATGTTGGAAGCAGAGAGTTTTGTGTTGCAGAAACAGATGTTGGTGCAACTAGCAAGGGACAAGGGTCCTATCCAGCCAGTCCTCATGTGACGACATGACTTTGTTAGTTTGTCTTTACCCCATGTGATAGCTTTGGCTGAAATTGTATCTGGAGATGTTCTTCAGACTGGAGATCTGGGATCAGCACTTCACTAAGCCCAAAGGCCATGCCCACACAATGCTGCCGATGGTGAATGCCACTCAACGTGCAGAGAGGCCTCAGCAGCAGGAATTAATAACTCTGATTTCAGCAGGAACGTGATTCTTTTTTGGACCTGCACTGCTGTCTTCCAACCTGGAGCATGATTTTAATTATAAAAGATAAAGCTTTGTCTCCATTTTTAAAAAATCGGAACTTAACTGAGGCTTCGAATAAATAAGGTCCACTATGAGAAGATCCACTCTTCCAAGAAGAGTTATAGTAAGTATCCCAAGTGGCAGGTGTCAGGACAGGGGGATAAGCCTGTCCTTGCTGTCTACTAGCTGTGTGATATTGCATATGTTATCCAGTTTCTTCACTACAATTTTCTCAACTCTAAATTGTTGCAATATATGGAAACATGAAAACATAAGGAAATAGGTACCAGAGAGAACAATAATGGCTTTCCTAATAAGTGTGGCTAAGACTTTCACAGATGTCCAATTTTAGGACTTCAGGGGGTAGAGAGCTGCCCCAGGCTGTAGGTGTGTAAGATATGTAATGTTGCCTAACTCTAGGTTCTCTCCAAGTAAGGGTTGTAACTAAGTTTGCTGTTAATACTGAGAGTGGAGTCACATAAGCCCAAGATAATCCACGTTACTTTCTTATATTGTTGGCTTTCTTCTTCCCTTTCTTGTTTCTCTTTCGCTAATATGAATTTGTTTTTTCTTTGATTAGGACATAAGGGTTCCAACCTAATTTTGATGGTGTAGCTTTCTTGTGGTAGTTGATGGATGTGTAAATTGGGGAATCATCCCTACAAAATAATTCAGATCTTTGTCATTTTGTCAATTCCTTTTTACTGATAATCTACTGTGTCTCTGGCATTCCATTTTACTTCATTTAATCTTCACAACCAATGTATTTTTGAGTTCTCTCATTGTACAGTTTTAATTTGATGGTCTTTGTTCATTTGTCTCCTTTCTATATGGAGTAACTTCCTCTGAAGATCCCTTGGCTGTTCCCCTCCTGCTACCATGAAGTTTTCTGCTTTGGACTTCCATTCACATCTTGACAATATTTAAGGACTCTTGCCTCAGATTATGGAGATGTTTTTGAACATTTTAAATCGTTGTTCAGACAATATCTTCTCTTTCTGGAAAGAAGTGTTCCTAAGAATAAAATAGTAAAAATAAATTATTTTACTGGGGATTGAACCCAGGGCCTGGCACATGGTAGGCAGGTGCTCAACCACTGAGCTACATAGCCAGCCTGAATACTATTATTATCATCAATAATAATTCTAATAGTATAGATTCCTCAAAGTACTTCAAGTAACAGTAATACTATTAAAAGGAATAATATTATTAGATCCCGAAACACTTCAAGAAATTCTGGCCCAGCATTAAGGAACCCATGGCCCCTCAAATCATAGCCAATCCAGGAGTTCTGTAAGGAAAAAAGCTCCACTCTCCACACCTTTAGGATCTGAGGATTCTTCTGAGTCCTACTTTAAGGTTTTGATGTGTCTTTGCTTGAGGTCAAAAAGGCTGCCTCTCTGGTCTGTTGCAAGGATCTGTAAACGCTGGTATTCTAAGACCCAGTCCCACTTCTCCATTTTTCAGTTTTCTTCTTCAGAGCATGGCCCTCATTTTGGTTCTTATGTTCATTCCCAGTTCCATTTCTCTGATAGATGTTTCTGGAGGTTCGATGGTTTCATACTAAATTTGTCCTAGAAGCTCTGGTCATCGAGGCCGTTTGTCCATGAGCTGGAAGGAGGTGTCGCATCGCATGAAGCACTGCTACATGGCATCCATCCTTCCCGCAGTAGTCAGCTCCCCGGGTCTCCCACCCCATTGTGGCAACCTGGACCAGGATGGCCATGGATGCGAGGGAGGGATGTCGCAGGCGAGCTAGTGGGACGAGCTGCCTGGGCCTCAGTCAGAGTCTGGGCCTGTGCAAGGGCTCAGACGTAATCCTGGCGATCTACGCGATGAGGCCAGGTGTGGGCGTGGGACTCAGGTGCGCCAGCACAAGTGGTCCCAAGGGTTGGCCCTCGCAGGAGGAGAGGCAGTGACTGAGGCTCCTCTGGGCGAACTGTGCGAAATCCCCGGGCCGGCCTTAGCCCCGCCCCGCACGCTACCAGCCAATCCCGGCGAAGCTCCTTGTGCGTCAAAATGGGGGCGCCTGTGACGTAACGCAGAGCGCCGCCCACGTGCTCTGTCCGCGCAAGTCTAGAAACGCTCTTGCCGGACACGTGGTCCCGCGATGGTCCTGCCCCGCTCCCGCCTCCCCCTCGTCCTGTAACGCCTTTCCTTTCCCCGTTCCGGAGTCAAATGTCAGGATTTCCGGGAGCGAGTGGTCTGAGAGTGACGTCCATCGTTCCGCCGCCCGTCCCAGGAGGAACAGCTGCTCAGACCTGGTTGCCTGCCTCCCAGGGCCTGCGGTGGCCCAATCCAGAAGCTCCCAGAATCCCTGCGTGCGGTGGGGCAATCCGGTGTCTCCCCTGGCACCCATTCCGGAGTCCTGCCTCCCAGTGCTTGTGGCTATAAACAGGTCTTGTAGCCACCCGGGTCACGGAAGCCTACTCAGCCAGCCCTCAGCTGTGTTTTAAGGGAATCTATGACGGGTAACGTCGAAGACCAGTCCCTTCACTACTGATCTTAACTAGAACAATGTCAATTTCTGGGATGCTTTCCACCAGCAGACATAATCATTATCCTTGATTTTGTGATTATCAACTGTTGCTTTTTTTTTTTTTTTTAGAAGTTTATTGCTTTTGGAAAGAAGCAACAAGGTCCCCGGTAGCTCGCTGTGATCATATAGTGGTTTGTACTCTGGTTGTGAAAAGTTCCAACAACACATTGAATTTTTAAATAAGCTTTCAATCTTACACATAAATGGTTCCATACTCTATAATCTCTGGGCCTTATTTCTATTGCTCAGTGTAAGATTTGAATAATTCTTCTTTCTTTTTTTTTTTGCTGCTTTACATGTGTCTTTCTCCATTTTTCTAATGAACATTTGGTTGGTTTCCAGTTTTGGGGTAATAAAATACGATTCTTTAAACAGAATGGCCCAGATCTGCTCTGGCACATGCACACATGACTGGATTTCTGGGTCAGCGCACAGGCCTATACAGATGGCAGATCAGATCTAAGTGCATTTCAACATACTTGGAGCAGTACACAACTTCAGTCTCAGTGTCAGAGAGCTCCCTTCACCCTCTTGCAGATGCTTTCTATTTTGATGTTTGTCGTCTTACCCAGTCAGTGGTACTGAGCACTCTCTTATCCTGAATCACAGTTTCCTATATCTGTGCTCCAATCTGTGAATTGCTAGCATGATTCTTATTTGTTTCCTCTTACCCTCTTTTTCCCCTCTAAAGAGAAAGTTCAAAGACACTCCCACCCCAGCCTGTGCCACTTGTCACAGGGCAGAGTTTTGTTTGTGCCACTAGGGACACTACGCTCTCTTGGAAGAATGGACGTGGTCCTGATCTCTGTTTTCTCCACACCTTCTCTCCCACCTTCCCCACATCTGTGTTCAGTCTTTATTGCTTAGTTTATGGAACTCCATTTGTTTCTGATTTTTCCTTCATTGGATTTTTAAATAAAAGTGGAAATGCCAAATTTATGCCCACCACCTGCAAGTCAGAATAACTAGGCAGACATTTTTAAAACATGGATTGTGGACTAGTCCCGAGCCTACTAGGGCAGAACTTCCAAAGGCAGCTCTCAAGCATCTGTGGCGTTTTGGTTTTTGTTTGTTCACTTGCTTGTTTTGAGAGAAAGAAAATCAATTTATTCATCTGGCCTTTGTTTCTCCAACACTTAGTTGTGTCTGTGGTGCTGGGGTTTGAACCCGGGTCCTCACACATGGTCCAGACAAGATTACAGCAGGATGAAATTCTCACACTGAAAGCTTCTCATATTCAAAGCTTCCAGGCAGCTCTGTGTTCTTACCATGGACCATGATACCTCCAAGGAAAACTCTGAAAAAGACCAGCTCAAGAACAAAACTACACAGCCTGGTCTTAGAAAGTTAACCCAGGCCAAATTATGCTGGGAAGTTGAGAGAAGGTTACAAGTGTGCAGTGGGATGTGGGCTAGATGAGAGCAAGCAAAATGCATGTGATAGAGAAATATGGAGATGAACACTCCAAAGGATCTGCCAAGGAAGTTTGGGTGTGGATGGCAGAAATGGGGGGGAGAGGGTAGAGACAGGACATCATCTGTCCCAACAAATGACATAATTTAATTTGATCTTTATGCTCTTTGATAAATTTGATTACAATGTAAAAGAAATAAAGAATAAAAAGCACCATAGTACATAGGTTGTTGAGTAATGACACTGATTTATACTTATAAAGTGCTCAAGTTCATACATTTTTCTAATTGTTTCTCCTTAGCTTCATTTAACATTTTATACATGGAAACATGCTGATAGCTTTGAGAATATAGAAATATATATATTAGGAACTGAACCCAGGGGCTCTTAACCACTGAGCCAATTTTATTTTATTTTGAGGCAGGGTCTTGCTAAGTTGCTTAGGTTCTCACTAAGTTACTGTTCTGGCTTTGAACTTGCAATCCTGCTGCCTCAGCCTCCTGAGCTACTGAGATTACAGGTGTGTACCACTATACCCGGAAAAATTATATTCTTATTATTTAATAATTCAGCTTGATTCTCTGCAGTGAGCTCATCTCCACGTTTTAAATCGTTAATCATCCCTTCACAGTAGTATTTGTTTTATGTTTTTTATCCAACCATTCTAAGATTTGCTTTACCCATTCCATATGCTCTCCAGACATTGTCTTCGGAGGGAATTGGGCTGCTGGGTGTCCCCAAGTTTATGTTTCTCCTCGTGGGGATGATGGACCACCATTGGGTCTGGAGGATGGAGCATTGGGCCAAAGATGATTATTCTCAAGCCTTAAAATCCAACAGAATTCCTAGGTGTGGGGGTTGCTTGGGACCCATTACTCCATCCTTCCTTCTTGTTTCTTTCAGAATGATCCTATTGATCCTATGCTTGTCCCACTCTTGTATTTTAGGAACACGTAATTTGGTTTCAGGAACTCACAGGTGGAGAGGAATTTTGCCTCAGGATGAATTGATTTGATTGATTTAGATGATATCTCATTGAGACTTTGGACTTTAGCATGAATCATGAGTTGCTCTGGGGGAGTCTTCAGGGTGGTGACCAGACCCTGGCTTGTGTAGAGCAGCGGTGAGTTCAAGGAAGGGGAGCCTTTGGGCTGAGAGTCTGCACCACAGCTGGTGGGAAGCTTGTTGCCACTGAGAGTCGGGATTTTACATACCAAGGATGTCTCCAGGTTAGGGCTTCACCCATCAGCATCCTGGAAGACAGCAGTAGATTTAGCCTAGAACCCGCTAGCCCTGGGGATCCATAGAAAGGAGAGCAGCCATGACTTCCCAGACATGTCAGTCCCACCTGCTGTGGCCCGTTCTTACCCAGCAATGCTTTGGAAACCCTTGATGCCCACGTCAGTGGACTGGAGCTCTGCCACTGATTCCTTCTGTTAGGTGAGGGGCTGTGCCATGGAATACCTGAGAGGAGCCCAAGGCAGAAGTGAAAATACTTTTTATTACCTTTTCCTCTGGTGACTGGATCCAGACACCCCACCCCACCCCCAACAACACACACTCACACGCATGTACACACATGGGTATACCTGCACACACCAAATGACCTTCCCTCCTCCTGGCAGCTTATAATTGTGGGTCCACTAGTTCCCAGGTTGCTCTTTTGCCTCAATAGTTTCAGGGACAGATTTTATGGACAGAGCCAGTAGCCTCTGCTAGTGCCCCACCCTGGCAGGATCCAGGCCTCCTTTTTGCACATTCAACTCGGTTTAATAAAGCAAATCTTGGGCTGAGCGGTGGCTCAGCAGTTACGGTGCTTGCCTGGCATACACGAGTATGCAGGCTTGAACCCCAGCACCATGTAGGCTATGAAGTGTCAGAGCAACAAAAACCACATGAAAAACTAAATAAAATTGATTTCCCCCCCCCAACTGTCCCTCTCTCTTTAAAATTAAAGCAAATCTTGGTGATAGCTCTGACAAGTGTTGGGGCCCTGAGATGTGTGGCTCTTGAGCCTGTTCTCAGAGAACACCAAGGCGATTCTGTGACCTCTTCAGAACACAAGCCCCCAGTCCACCTGATGATCCTACATTCCCCAAGAAGTCACACTTTAAGCCCATCTCTGGCCCTCCTGGGCTCAGGCAGCTTCCAGTTCTCCGCTGACTCTAATCCAAGTGCAAACAAGTTTGCAACCTTGATTGCTCTGCTCCAGGCTCATGGCCATTGCCTGACTTCTCCCTCCAAGCCCAGCTTTGCCACCACTGCTTCCACTGCTTTGCCTGTGTTCAATGCACCTCCTCTAAGCTCCTCTCTTTCCTGTATCCTCAGCTGAAGTCCTGGCACCCACCCCCAGCCTCCAAGACAAGGCGTTTTCCCTCACTGGGAATTCCTGGAGCCTGGGATTATACTTCCACAACTAAGTACAGGTGGTATCCCCACTCCAAAATCCAAAACCCAAAACATTTTGATCACTGGCATGATGCACAAGTAGAAAACTCCACACCTGCCTTATGTTATGGGTTGCAGTGAAAATGCAAGTGGTATAAACTTAGCTCCAAGCTGTGTGTATAAAATGTATATGAAACATTAATGAATTTTGTGTTTAGCCCTGGCTGCTATCTCCATGATATCTAATTATCTGAAAAGATTGGAAATCCAAAACTTTTCTGGTCCCAAGAATTTTGGATAAAGGATGCTTAGCCTGTACTGATATGATGGGGAAGTTTTGTGGCTGTCATCCCATGTGACTTCTGCTCAGTCCATGACCAAGTCCAACTCAGTGCAGAGCAGTGCATCCAATGGTGACAAGAGAAGGTGATAGGAGCCAGCATTTAGGGTGCTGGTTTAGTTCCTCCCTCTAAATCTCTCTGTGTCCTTGAACAAATCTTCGCTTCTCTCTTGACTTCATGAGTTAGTCAGTTCTTCATCTACTGTGATCAAAATGTCTCATTAGGACAACTCAGAAGAGAAGAAGTTTATTTTGGCTTCTTGTGTTAGATAGAGATCTCAGTCCAAGGTCAGCCAACTCCATTGCTCTGGACCCAACATGAACCGAACATCATAATGGAAGGACATGGCAGAGGAAAGCTGGCAGCCGGGAAGCGGACTGAGAAGGGCCAGGAATAGATGTAATCCAAGGCCAAGCCTTCGGTGACCTACTTCCTCCAACCACACCCCACCTGTCTATTGTTTTCACATAGAGATTCTTTGTGATTCTTCCAGATTCTATGGTCTTCAGGTCAACATCTTTGTTGGAGGAAGCCAGCTGATCAAGAGGTCCCTATTAATTCACTAATTGCTAACTTTACTTTTTACTAATTGCTAACTCCTGGTGACAACTTAGCCCCATATAGATATCAAAATCCCTGCAGCATTTCTGGTAGTGCTAGAGAGCTTAAAATCAGCAACATGACTGAGGTTGATGAGAATGAGTAGGTTTCTCCAGTTGCTCATGGATGCCAATCTTCCTCCACCCCCTCTGAAGTGGACATAGTGATATGCCACCCATATTCCAATTTGGAAAAGGTTTTCCTGCCCAAGCTGCTGGGCATACTATTGGCAGATGGCCTCTTCAAAAGTGCTTTCAATCAACTGCACTCCCCTGTCTTTCAGCTGCACACATCCAGTGGGGGACTGGTATAGTTTGGATCTAGAATGTCTCCAAGACCTATGCGTTAAAGGTTTGGTTCCCAGTTTGGTACTGTGGAGACACCGTGGAACTTTTAAAAGTTGGGGCCTAGTGGAAGGTCTTCAGGTCATTGTGGGTATGTCCTTGAAGGGGACTGTGGGATCCTGATTTCTTTCTCTTCCTGTCTTTTGCTTCCCAGCCATAAGGTAAGTGGTTTTGCTCCCCCATGTATTCTGCCGTGCTGTGCCACCACTTCCCAGAAGCAATGGGGTCAACTGAACATGGACCGAAACCTCTAAAACTATGAGTCAAAATAAACCTTATCACTCCAAAGTTGACCATCTCAGGTATTTGTTGTAGCAACCCAAAGCTGATTAATACAGGGTTTACACAACACTCCTCCTCCTCCCACTCAGGCCATCTCTGAAGAGGCTTTCCAGCTTCAGAGAAATCCTTGGAGTGGGCCAGAGCCTTCACCGCAACACAGCCCATTTCTCCCTGCTATGATTTGGATCTTAAATGTCCCCCCAAGGCCTATGTGTTGAAGGTTTGGTCTCCAGTTGATGGTGCTATTAGCATGTGGTGGAACCTTTTGGAGGAAGAGTCACATAGCAGGAAGTGAGGCCATTGTGTTGTGCCCTTGAAGAGGGCATTTGGACCCTGGCTCCTTCCTGTCTCTCTCTGCTTTCCTTGTCATGAGTAAAACAGCCCGAAGAAGGATTCCTCATTCAGGCA
This sequence comes from Aplodontia rufa, assembly GCA_004027875.1. NCBI lineage: Eukaryota > Metazoa > Chordata > Mammalia > Rodentia > Aplodontiidae > Aplodontia > Aplodontia rufa. The sequence continues at coordinate 29,190 of PVKS010013789.1, read as the reverse complement.
GATCTGCTACACCAAGTTCATGTGCCAGTTAAGAAACAATAGGACTCTGACACATGGATGGGGCCAGAGGCACCCAAAAACCTTGAATCACCCAATTTCTCTAAACCCTCTGAGCCTGCAGAACTGGTTCCTTCCTCCTTAGATTTTAGCTGTCCTCTCTTGCTTCCAGACTTGCAGAGGCTACTCCCCAGAAAAATCACAACACCCCTCTCTGGTATTCCCTCACTTTTCAACCTGACCAGTTGGCCAGTAATTGGGGTTAAGTCATAAGAGGCCCCCACTGGGCATGTACTCGTCTGACATGGGATTATGACCCAAGGAGCTGCAGGGCCTAATGCACATGGACCAATAGGAACTGGGAACTGAGTCGGAAGGCCTGTGTCAAGGGCTGGGAGAAAAAGGTGGAAAACAGGGAGCTCCACGGGATGGAAACACTTGCTTGGGGTACAAGATCATCCATCCTGAAAAGGACCCCAGGAGATGGTGCCAACATGTAGCTATCTTGGCACCTAGAAACATAAAAGGTGTGATCACCCAATCCAAAGGAGCTAAAAAGGTCCCAAGTCAGATGCTGAAAGAAGGATTTTTTTTTTTTAAAGAGAGGGGGACAGTGAGAGAGACAGAGAGAAACAACTTTATTTAGTTTTTCACATGGCCTTCATTGCTCCAACACATAGTTGTGTACGTGGTGCTGGGATTTGAACCCGGGTCCTCGTGCTTGCCAGGCAAGCACCGAAACCACTGAGCCACCACTCCAGCCCCTGAAAGAAGGATTTAAAATGCTCGGTGACATGGACATTTTCCTGTGGATAATACTACACTAGGCTGGAAAACCCGCCAGGACTCAGAAGATACGCCACTTACCAACACATTCACAAAATTGTCAGGGAAGGAATCCCAGCACCGAAGGCATGTCAGGCAATCCCACTTAGATCACACCTCAGAGAAATGAAAGTGTGCACACAAAAGCTTCTCATTGTGATAGCCCAAGGCAGAAAGAACCCAAATGTCCATCAACTGACAAAACGAGCCCAATGGGATCATCTATGGAAAGGAATGAAGCACTGACGCATGCAGCAATATGAATGATCCTTGAAAATACGCAAAGGAAGGAAGGCAGTCAGTTGCAAAGGACCACATGCATGTCACTCCATTTATGCAAAAGTCCATAGTAGACAAATCAACAGATAAAAAGCAGATTCACGGTGCTTAGGGCTAAAGTGGGAGTGGGATTAGGAGCAGACAGTGAAAGGTTACAGGGTTTCTATTTAAGGCAATAAAAATGTTCTAAACTTGATTGTGGTGGCAGTTACCTCTCTATGAATATATTAAAAACTGTTGACATTACACTTTGCATTGATAAATTGTATAGTATATGAATCACATCTTAATAAAACTGTCATGTGATCAAGAACCCCAAATTCTAGACCAGGTCACCCTCTGATTAAAGCACTCTGCCTTCTGCCCTGGGCTCCCTCTGCTTCCCACCAGGCCACTTGCTCAGGACCTCTCTCTCTGGTCCATGGAGATCAGTTTGCTTCTGTCCTTTCTGCTTCAGCAGCCCAAATTTGACTCCCTCCTGTGAGTTCTCTTGGAATCACTTTGTGTCAACAAGGTCTTCTTTGATCCTTAACTGAATCTTCTCTCTCCCTTAAATCAGTTTTCGAAGGTCACAGGCTGAGTGGCGTTCCTTTGGACCCTCCTCCGGCTAATGTCCCAATAAGTCTCATCCTACCTTGGGCCTGGGTATGAGGATATCTTGGTGGGAAGAAGCATCAAGACACGGAAGTGGCAGGGAGGAAAAGAGCCATTGGAAAGGCAGGCAGGACAGCCACCGAGTTCTCCAGGAGAGGTGGATATTGAGAACTCAGGAATCCAGCACCTGGGGACTGGTGAGAGAGAAAGAGGAGTGTAAAGACAAGATGGAAGAGCAAGAAAGGCACTCGCCCTACCCTTGGGATGTCTGTCCTGCCTCCTCCACTTCTGAAACTCCCTTTCCCCTTCCGCCTCAGCTCACACACTGCTATGGCTTGAATACACCCCCCAAATTTCACAAGAGTTGGAGACTTAATCCCTAAGCAACTGTGTTGAAAGGTGATTAATGCAGAGCCCTCAGGAATGCATTAATGACATCACTGTAAGATTGGATTTGTTATAAAAGTGAGTTTGTCCTCATCTCACCCTATCATGACTTTCATCCTCACATATTTTTTCTCTTCTGCCATGAGATGATGCAAGAAAGCATCATTGCCAGAAGCTTCATCTTTGATCTTGAACTTCCAGCCTCCAGAACTGTGAGCCAAAGGCATTTCTGTCTCTGGTGAATTACCCAGTCTGTGGTATTCTCTTACAGTAGCACAACATGGACTAGGAGGTACCATCTCCCCTGAAGGAGGCCTCTCCTAGTTGCACAACTGACATTCAGCCTTCCTTCCCTGACCCTTGATCATGCCTTTGTTTACACCTCTCTCACCCCTGCCATGTCATCTTCACCCACGGGTTTGTGATCCGTCTTGTGCAATAATAAATGTCAACTCTGTTAGGACAAGAATATTGTCTGCAATTTTTTTGAACCCCATCATTCTCTTTATTGCACAAAAGCCACTCATAAATGTTTATTGGTTGAAGCACCTCTGAAGAAATTCAGAGGGCCATTTAGTCATTCAACAATAATTTATTCATCATCTATTATGCACCACTGGTCACTGGTACCAGTACAGCAACCACTGCTCTGCACAAAACAGACAGGAATATTTTACTCATGGCAAATTTTAATGACATATGCTACATACTTAGTGATTTGCAGTTACATTTAGTGGTATATACATATTTTCTTCATTAATGAGGGAGAGGAGATTACCAGAGAACAGTGAAGGACCCTAAATATTCATGACAAAGTCACATCTTCCATTAAAACATTAGAGGTGAGCTTCAATATTGCAGGGTAGGGGAAGTCTGCATTCCTGGTTGTTCTGTGGCTCAGGCTTCAAGCAGCAGGAATATTGCTTCTTAGTGAGGTGAATGAAAGAGGAAATTCACTAAAATTTGATATTAGACTGTCAGAGTGCCTTAGGCAGAAATGCCAGTACATTGAACAAAGAAAACAGAGTACGCTGAAGCCAATCCTGTGCACTGTGGCAGCAGCGCTGATCCACCACAGAGGGGAGGAATAAGCCAGAGGGAAACACAAGGGACAGATTCGGTATGAGAACTCTGTGGAACAAAAAAGGTGAATGGAGGAGATCCGGAAATGCCAGCTGCTCCAGGTTCCAAGCCTTTTGAGATGCTTATGAGGCCTACATTTTTGTACTTTTGAAGATAATACAACAGGGCCTCAGCTTTAGGGAGCTGACATGACAGGCCCAGGAATAGCAGGAAATATTTAAAGTTTTTCCTAAGGTCAAATATTAATGCACTGTCATAACAAGGATTTCTTAAGACATTGGTCTGTTCTTATCAAGATATTTCCTGGGCTGGAGCGGTGACTCAAGAGTTACGGTGCTTGCCGGAGATGTGCAAGTTCAAACCCCAACACCACATACACAACAAAGTCTTAGAGCAACGGAAGCCACATGAAAAACTAAACTAAGTAAAATTGATTCTCTCTCTCTTTCACTGTCCCTCTCTCTCTTAAAAAAAAAAAAAAAAGGTAATTCCTAATGATAGGTTTATTTACTTAGGAAATCTAAATTTTAAAGAATTTAAAGCTTATACTTATTTTAAAGTCTTTTGAATAATTAGTGCATAACTGATTAAACAGACAGCTGTTTTTAGGTTATTACAATATAGTTAATGCTTAAATATACATGAAGTGTTCCATAAAATGGAAGTTTATGTAGGACTATAGGCAGAATAACAAATGCTCTCTACTATGCATTATATTTGATACAGGAGGATCACACTGCCATTTTAAGGCCTAGCTTATATCTATTTGCTTTAACTACAAAAATATTTCATTGTTATATAAATAAGATGTATTTATACACCAGATAATAAATCTATTTCTGGACATCAACACTTTCATAACTTAAAAAATTTAAGGTTGTCCTTTGATTCTTGTCAGTATTGCTAACCTGTGCAGACCTATGATTGTGAAGAACCCATATTATGGATTCTAAATTTTTCTTCAGGAGTTAAATTTAGTTAATAGACTTACTGGTTTTGTGTGTGATAGTATATATTAGACATATTCACGTCCCCTAGGTATACAAGTCTCTTCAGATGTAAGACTTGAGAGAGCACTTTGTGAAGCTGATGTTCTCCAAACTAATAGTCTCTTTACATGAAAATAACAAATTTATTTCAGGATCCATTTGTGATATTTGACGTTTTGTGATAGGATAAGGGTAACCTGTTGTCAAGAAGTTATACATATAAAGTTTTGTGATACTTTTTACAATTGTAAAAATTTAAATATACTTCAAAAGGTAATGAGAATGCTGGAGTCACCAGAGGAAAGGTTACCGCAATAAGGGGCAAAAGCTGATGGATACCATCCATGCAACTGGAGAGCAAACCTGCAGGGGTGGCATCTAGTCCAGAGACTTCTCCTCCTCCCTGGCAGTCAGAGCCTAAGATGGGCAGTATTTATCACCCAGGGTGGAGCTGCAACTTACAACTTACTGCTTCCTGGAATAAGTCCCTTCCTACAGCACCAGGAGAAAGGGCTACAAACCTGCTCTAAGGACAATGAGTAAGGGAAGGTGTAGGGCAGACAGAGCCAGATGGGGTAAGTGCAGGTGCAAGATCAGGTAACCAGAGCCTCTGAACAGTCTTCTAGGGTTCTGCTTATTGTGTAGAAGCTGAAGTCTCTCAGCAAAGGCCCAGGCATGATGGTGCATGACTATAATATTCAGTGATTCAAGAGGCTGAGACAGGAAGATTGTAAGTTTGAGATCAGCCTCAGCAATTAAAAAAATGTCTAAAAAGGGTCTAGGTGAACCCATGAACACCTGGGAAAAGAGGAAGGAACGACCCCTTCTGGGTAGTCAGGGTAGTCTGGGTAGTCAGTCCCAAAGCCCAGAAGTTTTCTTGGTTTTTGTTTGATTCATGTTTTAGACATAATATGTATTGTGCTGTTTGTCTAAGAGCCCCTTCTCCCCCAAAAGATATAGGCTTATCCTCATGTAAATTGTTATATGGATTTCCCCACCTTTGAAACAAAGGATCAATTTCTTTAAAATTATGTATTAGGTCTCTCTTCTACCTTATCATCTCTGAAATTATAGAGTTTCCTGGCACAGACACTACCTCTGGAATTCCCTGCGCATCCACATCAGCCAGGGTACCATGTCCTGAGCCAGGTTCAGAAGAAAATAAGTTGGATCATTCTTGGTAAGGATGCTCTCAAGTCCTGCTCATGACTGAGACAGCTTTCTGGACTGCAAAACGAGGTTGGACTCACTACACAGAAGTAAAGGGAGCCTCAACAAGCAGAGGACCTTGGTCCAACATCCGTATTCCACCACATTAACTCTAAAAAGACTCTAATAGTATTCATGATGATGTGGGAAATCATGTCCTATAAGTTGATCATTGTTTTAATACAGGCCACTTCCCTCTGGTAATTAAACTTGATGCCTGTTGGGTACTCCCCTATGGATATCCACATAACCAAGAGCAATCTCTGGAAATCTAACAATGTTACCAAGCTTACCCCAGAGATGAAAGATTTACAACAAATTCTTAAAATGGAAATTAGGCATAATGAGGCAAATGTGTGGGTGAAAGGGATTAAATATTCTGATTGCACATTAAATAAAAGTGACTATTACTGGGCTGGAGCGGTGGCTCAGCAGTTACGGTGCTTGCCTGGCAATGTCAAGGACACAGGTTCAAAACCCAGCACCACCTACACAATGAAGTGTTGGAGCAACGAAAGCAAGATGAAAAGCTAAATAAAATCAATTCTCTCTCTCCTCTCTTAAAAAAAAAAAGTGATTATCACGCTTGTGCAACAGGAGTGCAGAAAGCTCAAGTGCTCCCATTAAAAAAAAGTGATTATCATGCTTGTGCAACAGGAGTGCAGAAAGCTCAAGTGGCCCCATTCCCACTTGACTGGACTTCAGACCCTGTGGGCATGAGTTACATGATATTCCTCTTGAAGGGAAGCACAGCCAGGGGAAATGACTCTTGAAAGACTCTGTCACTGCTGTTCTCAGAAGCAGTGGGCCTAAAGCAAGAGACCCCAAAGATCATCCAACCTCCTTCCCTTAGAACCAATTACACCTCATGCCTCTCTAGGTGGTAGGGGGCAATTGGCCTTCATGGGAAATATATCTGGATGAAAGGAAAGTCAATCCTTCGAGAAGACATCTAATCAAACAGCACTTGCCTTAGCCCAAGCCAGGGTCTGGTGGCATTGTGCATGGTTGCGGGGGGGGGGGGGGAACCTTTCCTTGAGACTCTAACTTCCAATTAGAGTGGAACCTGTACTTTGGTTCAATTAGCTATCCCTTACGCTCTGGCATTTCCCACACAAAGTCAATCCCAGTTCTTTCGGAAAGAAGGGAATCTCTTTTCCCTGAGATCCTTTGACCCCCCCTCCATGTTTATATAGATATAATTGGAATTCTTCCAGAAGTTCCTAATGAATTCAAAGCCAAGATACAGAAAAAAGCAAGTTTTGAATCAATGTTCTTTGGATGGTCCATGATAATTAATTATATTGATAATAAAAAAGTTTAACAATTATATAAAAGAGATTACAAAAGAGCTAATTATTACGGAGAAAATGACATGGAAAGGACTAATCACATTTATTATTATCCCACTAATTTTTTATTGGGGGTTACAAATATAATTAGATGCAGAGAAGATCTTATTGGAAGGTAGACAGCTCACTTAACAACTTTCAGGTACAGTACAAAATAGTCCTCCTATTATTAGAGGCAGTTGAACATAAATGTCAAAAGATGTTATCACAATTTGAAGAAAACCTGTAATATTATAGGCATATCTACTGTAACTTAAGTTTGGAGCCATCTTTAGTCAGGGAACCATGAGGCTAGAAGGAAGTCATGTTTAAAACCCCCTAACAGGTGTCTTGTTAAACTGTAACTACCTATTTACTGAAATCACCCTTTTCCAGTACCTGCCCCATCTTATTATTAGCCAATCATGTAGACTGTACCCTTGAGCACCTCGAATCAGAGTGAAGGCAGGATCACATCAGGCTGGGGACAAATACCCACAGTTTCCCTGTGCAGCCGTGCATGATTCAGGATCCCCCTTGGAAGCCCACCCTTCTGCAGGGGTATAGTCTGTCTTGCTCACCTACCTCCAATCACATGTTTGTTTTATCGCACACCTGGTGTTTCTAACACCCCACCATTTATATAGCTGATACCTACCATTTGCTTTAATGCCAGATCTAATTCATGATTATTTCTTGGTTTTGCTGTTGGCATTTGCTGACCCCACCATTCCTACATATGTGGTAAAAATTAGTGTTGTAGATGTCATAGTAGGAACCGTGTATTTTTTAATGCTGTATATTAATTGTATCAGTTGTTGCTATTGTTTGTTTCCCCCCCCCCTTTTCTGTGGTTGCTGAGAACATACAGGAACACTACAACTTCACAAGGTAGAAACTCTGCTCACAATGAAATTTAGTCAAAAAGACGGAACACCATGCTGCACACAGAACTTAATGACACTCAAACTCTAGCCATACTTTGAAACAGAGAATAGAAAGGACAAACCCGAACTAATAACCAGGACCCAAGTAGGATCAGCTAGGGGTGGGTCCTTGGGTCCCACTCAGGAACCCCCACCACTACAGCAAAAACACAGAATTAATATAAACTCTGTGGATACAACCGTATGAGGAATCTCAATCTAGATCACTGTAGGACACTTGGACAAGAGAGAGCCTTAGAAAGGCCCAGTAGGCAGGGAACAGAAATCCATCCAATCTGAGGTATAAAACTCAACACAGGAATACTAGAAATATAAAAAAGGGAGAGGGTAGGAGGGTAAGGAGGGTAAATACTCTATGGCATACCTGGCACCTCTGAGGTGCTGAACTGCTCCCGTACAGGCATTTAAAACTAAAAGAGAAAAAAAGTACACATATATAATTATAGATATAACAGGGAGAAAATCAAAGGAGAAAAGAGACCAGGGAGGAGGAGAAGGGAGACAAAGGGAGGGGTGTGCTGGGGAGGGAACTGGCTCACAATAAATCGCTATGATGTCTGCATGCACAATACTGTAACACAACCTCCTCCATTATGTAAAACTATAATGTACCAGTAAAAAATAATAAAAATAAAAGCGAGGTAATAGGACACCTTCTAAAGTTCATAATTCACCAGCAACTGACCCTAAAGATGTTGAAGTGGATGAAATATCCAATAAATAATTCAAATGAATGATTACAAAATGATCAATTAATACCAAGAGAACACAGCAACACAACTGAACGAACTAAGAAAGTCAGTATAGGACATAGATGAGATGATACGGAGAAAAAGGAAAACTTTCATGCTTGCAAATTAGTACAACCACTATGAAAATCAGCATGGAGCTTCCTCAAAAGACTAGACGTGGAACCACCATGTGAGCCAGCTGTATCAGTATTTAGACAGTAGAATTAAAGTCACTTACTACAGTGACATATGCATACCCATGTTTATAGCAGCACAATTCTCAATAGCCAAAATATGGAGCCAGCCTAGGTGTCCATCAACAGATAAAGAAAATGTGGTAAATACGCACAATGGAGCTTTGTTCAAGCACAAGAAACGAAAATTATGCCATTTGCAGAAAAATGAATGGGACATTAGGTTAAGTGAAATAAGCCAAACTCACAAGGTCATATAATTTCTCTCATATGTGGAAGCTAGAGAGGAAAAAGGAAAACAGAGGTGTGGAGAGCTTATGAAAATTGAAATTGAAGAGACATCAATAGAGGAGAGGGACCAGGGGAGTGAGTAGGGAAGGGAAAGGGGAAATAGTGGGGAATGATATGGGCCAAGTGATATTGCTATATTGTGTGAATCTAAGAGTATGTAACAACAAATCCCACGATTAAGTATAACTGTAATGCACCAATAAAAATATGTAGAAAAAAATACTTGAAGGAAAGAAGACAAAAATAAAATAAAATAAAATAAAAACAAAACATTAGAGGGTGTTGTTATAGAACTGGCCAGCAGGGGGCACTCCAGAGGGGAGACATTTTTTAGAACTTGTACCTAATGTTCCCGCTCCTGCGACTATGAGATTCAGAATTTGAGTCCAGCCAACTGGAGCTTCAGGGAGATTTTCAACTTCATTCCCTTAGGTGAGCTTAAGCACCTCCAAATAAAGTGCCTTACATTCTAGTAAGAGAATTTGTCACTGGTCTTATACTGAAGTTATAATAGGGGACAAGCATCCAATTTATGTCCATGCTCTTGTATCTGTTCCTAAATTCTGAGCCGTAGTTTGATCTTGGACCTCTCTTCATTCCTTGGACTGCAGGGTTCTTGTCTGTAGAATAGACATTTAAGAAGGATGGTGTGGAATATCACTTCTGGCCCAGACTTTATGGGGAGTACACATTTGCGTGGTGGAAGAAACTTCTTTCATGCTACTCAGCAATTTGAGATTTTTGAAACCAGATGAAAGTAATGGACTCTGTCTCCAAATATTTCCAAGCTAAGCTCAACAATCTGCAACACTCCAGAGCGTCCCCAGAACCCCTGGCCACTCATGATGCTAAGTTAGGAAGCTCAGTCTGCACTCTGAGCTAGTGTCCACTCATGGCCTGTCCCCGAGCTCAGGGTGTCATGCATGGCCAAACCACCTGGGCCCTAGGGGAGTTCAGAGACTGAATGCCTCTCTCTCTCTCTCTCTCTCTCCCTCTCGTTTATTTTCTTTTTTTAAAAGAGAGGGAGAGAGGGGGCTGGAGTGGTGGCTCAGCTGTTATGGCACTTGCCTAGCATGCACATGGACACAGGTTTGACCCCCAGCACACATTCACAGTGAGGTGTCGGAGCAACGAAAGCCACATGAAAAACTAGATAAAATTGATTCTCTCTCTCTCTCTCTCTCTCTGTCCCTCTCTCTTAAAAAAAAAGAGGGAGAGAAAGAGCAAAACAATTTTATTTATTTTTCATTTGGCCTTTGTTTCTTCAACACTTAATGGTGCTCGGGGTTGAACCTGGGTCCTCACACATGCCAAGCAAGTGCCATAACTGCTGAGCCATGAGAGAGAGAGAGAAAGAGAGAGAGAGAGAGCAGAGAGAATCAATTTTTATTGAGTTGTTCACATGGCCTTCGTTGCTCTGACACTTAGTTGTATATGTGGGTGCTGGGGTTTGAACCTATGTACTCACACATGCCTGGGAAGAGCCATAACCACTGAGCAACCACTTCAGCCCCCCAAGGAATATCTCTTGATGGCAGGAGAAGAAAAAAACAAAACGAAACATGTGTCATTGTTATTTTCTGCCGGACTTCCTTAAACCCATACCAAACACTGTCTCCAGTAAAGTTACTTTTCTGGAAGGCCACAAATAGTTCAAAATGGATCTCTGCTGATTCTCTCCCAATTCATTGAACTATGTGATCATTGGAAAGGAAGCCCTGGAAAGGAAGGGGAAATGAGGAGTACTGTGCTGGGGTTTTAGTAGGCTGTCGGTGCATTCCCTTTCTTCACCCTCAATCATCACAGGGCCAGGCACCAGAAAACTTGGGACACCCCAGCACCCACAGAATCCAAAGAAAGTATTCAAAGTAGCCTCATTAATAATGAGCCCTAAGCCTCATCATTTTGTCTGGCCTATTCCTTCAGTAAAAACCACAGTAAAAACTTTGTTCATAGGGGCTGGGGATTTAACTTAGTGGCAGAGCGCTTGCCTAGCATGCACAAGGCCCTGAGTTTAGTCCTCAGCCCTGGGGAAAAAAAAACAAAACTTTGTTCATGCTTCCCCTCACAGCTTCTGCCCTCTGACCAACCCTGCTGCCTTTCTGTGTGGCCCTGCACCCACTCCCTTCTCTTGGGTACTGTGAGTAACAAAAATATGGTAATTGGCTTTGGTCTGTTGGCCTCACTGAATAAAAGTAAAATCCTAGCTACATTTTAAAGCATTGACCACTATGGAAACTCTGCAGTTGAATTCTGGATGGAAGCAGCATGCAGGATCCCAAGTGAAGGATGCACAGAGAGAGAGGGACTGCAGAGAGGAGACACTCTGACTTCAGTTTTTTTGTGTGTTTTTTTTTTAAGAGAGAAGGACAGTGAGAGAGAGAGAGAAAGAGAGAGAGAGAAGCAATTTTTATTGAGTTTTTTCACATGGCTTTCATTGCCCTGACACTTAGTTGTGTACGTGGGTGCTGGGGTTCACAAACCCAGGTACTTGTGCATGCCGGGCAAACACTGTAACCACTGAGCCATCTCTCCAGTCCCCTGACTTCACTTTGACTGTTACTAATTAGCTGTAGCTCTTGTTGACTCAAAGGCTGTTAAACCTCTATTTGCATGTAAGGAAAAATGAGGGTCGGAAGGGAAAAGTTATACTGGTGTTCACATAGTGGGTCTGAAATTCAACCTCTTTTCCTCTCTCCATCCTGCTCACAGCCTAAGCCAGGTTAAAGCTGAAACAGGAAAACTGTAACCAAGCCCCATAACCAAATTAATAATTGTTTTTTCTTTTAAGAAGCTTGAACCATTCTCCCTAAAGTTTAAAACAGAAAAAACTAAATAGCACATTCTTTCTTTCCTCTGATCAAGCTGACCAGACTCCTTGTTCCCATTCTTATAAGTACCAATTGCTAATCTTGTTATCTTTGCTACAGAAAAATGAACTAACAGTATCACAGGGTGATATATAAGTTTGATTTGAAAAACCATAGACTGTCTGGCGGCCCACCAGATGTCCACCAGCACCAAGAAGTCTGAAAACTTTGCTTTTTATCAAAACTTATGAAACCTCCAGTTTTCCCCCTGGACTCTCCCTTCTTGGCCCCTGTCCCTTGTGTAGCCCGATGCCACGCTTGCTGGGGAAAGGCAGATTTGAGGCTTGTCCCTGGCCTTCTTGGTTGACACTTTCTGCTCTCGTCATCCAGGTTCAGTGTCTGCGGCTCATCAGTACACAAGTCTGCCTTGGGGATTCAGCTACAAAGCCATCCTTTCTCCACCCGACAAAAGCTTGGGAGCTAATCCCAATGTTGTAAGTGAGACGAGGAACCCGAGACAAGAGGGTAAAAAAAAAAATCCAACAACCCCGATTCTGTTCAAGTGATTGTTAAGACCAGAGGATTTGGGAGAGGCATGAGTCACTGACATCAGAGGCTGCTTTCCTGGGCTGCCCAGCCTTGTCACGTAATCCTGTGTGGGTTCTTCCTCCAGTCCTTAAGACTCCCCATAAATGATGGAAAGTGCTTAGTCTCCAAATGCTGCAATGTCATGCACAAGGATGTTTACAGAAGCTTTGTTCACAAATATCCACCAAATGTAAATATCTCAGCTTTCCACTAATTGGAGAATGGAAAGCAATCTGTGGTCCTCCACACAATGAAGTTCCACTGAGCAATAAAAAGTACTACTGATGGGGCTGGAGCGGTTATGGCGCTTGCCTGGCACGCACAAGTACGGGTTCGAACCCCAGCACCCATGTACACAACTGAGTGTCAGAGCAACGAAAGCCATGTGAAAAACTCAATAAAAATTGATTCTCTCTCTCTCTCTCTCTCTCTCTCTCTCACTGTCTTCTCACTTAAAAAAAAAAGTACTACTGAAATGTGCAACAACTGTATGTTAAGTAAAAGAAGTCTTCCATAGCAGAGAACATATGCATGAGTCCACAAACAGGAAGTTCTCGAAGAGGCAAAACTTATTCAGGGTGGAAGAAAATTGGAATAGGTTGGTCCTTGAGGAGACAGAAAAATACCTGGGTTCCATCCTCCATAGAGGGGGAAAAATTACTAATTTTTGAGGCCACCCAGGTGGGCAATACCCTATCAATTCCCACTAGCTTGTGCATAACACCATTCGCATGTGTCTTATGATGATAATAGTTGCCTAGATTATTTTTCAGAGATTTGAGTGCTCTTTTTGCTGAGCACTGATTTCACTTGGGCCTACAGATGTCTGATGAGTGACTGGAATGGGAACTCTGTCTTCAGTTTATGCCTGTCTCCTTCTCTGCCTTCACTTTTGGGTTAGATTCTACCTAGCCCTGCGTATAAACATGTTGGTCCCTGCTGCGGCTGGTTTATTTTCTTCTACTTCACCCTTGTTCTACAGCAGCCCAGGCATCCAAAATCCTTCAGCTCTGTTGTATGTCCCAGAGCCACAAGTCCAGGATGCTCGCACAGGACAATGGCACCAACTATAAGAGTACAAGGTGACTGTGACTACCTGGTGGTTCAAGGCTCAAGCAAGGAGAAACATCATTTGGAACTATGCCCCTCACCAGTAGAAATGGCCGGACCCTAGTCCACCCCGACAAATCAGTAAAAGTTTGCATTTCCCTTAGTTTGGAGAGTACCCTGGTCTTCATCTTGATCAGTACTGTCTCCCTTCAGCTACAGCCCAGTTGTCCCTTTGTTTTTTTTTTTTTTAAGAGAGAAGGACAGTGAGAGAGAGAGAGAATCAATTTTTATTGAATTTTTCACATGGCTTTCATTGCTCCGACACTTAGCTGTGTACGTGGGTGCTGGGGTTTGAACCTGTGTACTTGTGCATGCCAGGCAAGCACCGTAACCGCTGAGCCACCACTCCAACCCCCCAGTTGCCCCTTTGGCTCAAGACTTGCCTGTGTATTCATGCTTACTCTACTTAACTGCATTTCCATCACCACTGACTCCAAAGTTGTCATCTCAGACATCGCTTGGATACTCAGTTGGAATACTGTGAGATGGACATAGGACAGGACCTTCCGAGCTCCGGATCTCAGGAACAAGCAATGCACCTGTCCAGACCTTCTCTTACCAGTCACTGCCTTGGTGAGTTTCCAGCTTCCCTAGATCTACTTGACTTTCCTGTCCCACAGGCCACAGATCTCTCATCTCCTCACTTCTCCTTTTCTTCTTTCTCTATTCTTCATCCTCTCTTTTCTCACTTTCAAAGACAAAAGGGTATAAAATCCATCCACCCAACATGTCATGGCTCCTCTTTTAGGGTGGCTGGGGAACTCCCCAATTTGCGAAGCTTCAAGTGGCACCTGAGTGACGGCTGACTCTGTCCTCGGGTCCTGATGAAGCCCCACAGGATCCCACTGATGTTCTTTCCCCTGGCACGTTCTTTTCTTTTCCTTCTTTCTCCTCTCTGATTCTAGCCTCCACTTACTAATCCACCTGGCTCTCCCTTCCTAAAGAAAACAAAAGTTCACATCTTTCACTTGGGGATTTTTGTGGAGGGCAATAAAACTGATCTGAGAACCTAACTTTCATTTCCAGACCTCCCTTGGTCTTTGCTCGAGCAATCACTGGTATGAATTATTGACTGTCCCAGAGGGTTAAAAAACAAACAAACTTAGATTTGGCTTGGAAAAAAATTGGATAATTGGATAATAAAGCTGACAACTCTAGTGGGACAATGATTTGTGCACCTGATATTTCTCCAAAACATCTCAGTATTAATTATTGGCCATATTTTTTTAGAGAGAGAAAGATAGAATCAATTTTTACTTATTTTTTCATCTAGTTTTAGTTTTCCCGACACTTAGTTGTATATGTGGTGCAGGGGTTTGAACCCAGGTCCTCATGCATGCCAGGCAAGCACCCTACTGATGAGCCACCACTCCAGCCCTTGGCCATATTTTTGTTCAAGCACAGGAGAGGGTGTAGGCTCTTACAGTCTGGGATTTATGATGTAGGGGAGAACAATAAAAACTGGTTAAGGCTTCAGGAGAATTGAAAGAAACTCTCAAAGCCTGCTAGTACTGGCTTCAGCTTCTGGGTAAGAGAAAGAAGTTTCTGTAGCTAGGTCACTAAATCAAGAATACCTGGTAGGCACCTTAGCTTTCAATATCCTTGTAACCTATCCTTTTCCCTAATCTCAGGACAACCCTGTCCCCACTCCTTCATACTTAATGCTAGCCCATTTTTTGACCCAGTTCAGAGTTCACTCTTTCTTCCCTAAGTAGTGTATTTCAAAAATTATTCTCAATTATTTTGTTTTTTTTTTCTTTCAGAAATTTGAGCTCATCTCATACCCTTTTTTTCTGGCTCTGCACATTTAAAATGATATTTTTTAATTGGAATGCTTAATTCAGCATTTCTTGGAAACAGTTTTTTTTAATTACTCCAAAGTTAAAATTATAGGATTAACATAGAAAAGTTTATGATTCTGTCTTCTATCTCTTCGCTTGCAGTAAGACAATTTTGTTATTCAAGTTTACTTGGAAGTGTGTTATTCTAGTCAGGCTTAGCTGGAATTTTTAAAGACAAGTGGTGTAAGCAGTCCTCCCAACCTGTCGTGCCTCCCCATCTCCAGAGGCCGAGACCCCTGACCTGTACGCTTCTGAATACCCGCTGGTCCTTTTCCTTGTGGTTCTTCCATTTTTCTCCTTTTTCCACCCTCTTTTAGCCCCTATTCAAGCCAAGAGACCAAGGTCCTCACTAGGGCTGCTCATTCTGGAAGCTTCCAACAAGAAAATAGATGTCTCTGAAGTACACCGTGAGCCACGACACACGTGGGAGGTTCAAATTCCCTGACTGGTTGTTGTGGACATTTCTTTCTTCACTTTTCCACAACTTTTCCCCTTTTCTCCTCTACCATCCTGGTTCCCATCTATTTCACAACCCCTTCTTTGATAAGTCCAACTATTCCCACACTCTCTTTTCTTTTTTGGGGGGGAGGAATCCCTTGACCTTCTTCTCCTGCAGTGAAACCAGGTTCCTTCAGAACTTGCTGTTCCACACGCTCTCAGCACCACCATCTATGTGATCCAACCTCTACAACCCCAACCTCTCCACTTGGTCTCTTCTTCTAAGATGCCCTACCTGCTGTTTCAGTGTACAGAGGAGGTAGAGCTGGAAATTGAGTTCTGACTGGATTTGGTTCAAACAATCACAACTTGTAGGATTTCTTCCAGTCTGGATACCCTGAGTGGATTTCCTTGTTGGTCCAACCCCTGGTATCATAGGTCAACACAACCCAGCTATGGCAGGTCCTCAATCAGAGTGTGTGAGAGGAAGAGTGTCATCATATCCTCATAGATGCCTGCTACTGAGCTTTATACCCCTCCACAGGACCACTTATTTTAGGATACAAGATTTATAGAAAATTCTAGAAAGGGGAGGCACCAAAAGAATTTCAAGAGATTCTCCCTAAGGATGTCTATTGTATAAGTGGAAAATTTCAGATTAGATGGCCTGAAAAGGAAAAAACTTATTTTCTTCTTCAATACAACTTGGTCTTAAGAGAGAGTCTCTCAGTGGCTCCCTTAATATCACACCATCTTACAGATAGTTCTTTACTGCAAAAACAAGGAGAGTGGGGAATGATCCCTTACATATAGGCTTTTATGACCTTTATCAAAATCTTAAACATGGGACTCCTGCTTCTGCTGATTACAAAACTCCTCTGCCAGATAAACAGATTTTCTAGATGACCCACTTTTGCAAGTCCCCCCATATCCAAGACTAGATTCAGGGCAGCCAGGTCCTGATCCTTCTTCTTCCTCCTCCCCAACATTCCTGAATTCTGCACCACTGTCCTATCCCAACAGATCAGCCTTAACTTCTCCAGGATTAAATTAAAACCCACTGCTGGGGCCTTTCCTTCGAGAGCAGTACCCAACAGTGAAGGGAGTCCCTCACTAGGGTGTTTGCCCCTTTCTCCATGACAGATTTATGACTATACAAACAGCAATTTGGAAGATTTTCAGAAAATCCTGACAGGTTCTGGATGAATTCATAAATATTAATCTATTCCTTTCCCTTACCTGGAAAAATGTGATGATAATCTTGGCCCACTGCTACACAGCAGATGAGAAAACTAGAATAATTGCTAAGGAAGAGAAATACCTAATGGGTTTGTAATTACCCAGCCAGATGCTAATGTGGCAAGGTTGGTAGTGACACCATTCCAGACAAGGACTCCAAATGGGATTAGTCATAGGGTCAATAGGGGTCAGATGAAACACTCCACCTGCTTAGCTAAGGGAATGGATAGGTGCATAGGTAAGCCGGTAAACTGTGACAAAGCCCAAGAGATTATCCAGGAAAGAGATGAAAATCCAGGAGTATTTCTAAACAAGCTGACAGAAACTTCTATATGATACACAAATGCGGAACATAGTTCAGCACAAGAGAAGACCCTAATAACCATGAATTTTATTACTCAACCAGCCCCAGACATCAGGAGAAATTTATATAAACTGGAACAGGGACACCTACATTCCATGGCTCCCCTGGTTAATAAGGCCTTTGAAATATTTAAAAATAGAGACAGAACATAGGATACTAGCCAGGATAATTGGTTAGCTAAAAAGACCCAGTTTTTGGCTGCTTTGATGTAGCCCCCCTGAGGTGACCCTAGGAGAATACTGCCCCCTCCAGAAGTTTCGGAAGCACCAGAGTCAGCCCCTGAAGCTTAATCAATGTGCCATCTGTCACAGGAAGGATCGCTGGCATAAGGAATGCCCTCCTCATCACCACTTCCAATAGTTGACCAAGTGATGGCCCAAGCCAAAGGCCCTTGTTGGCCCCACTGGGAGGTGATTCTTCCAGGGAATGATAAGGCCCAAGTGCCTAGGAACCCAGGTCAACATCACATCAGAGGAACCCTGAGTCACCCTCAGTGCGGCAGGTAGGAAAACAAAATTCCTTTCGGATTCCAGAGGTGACTCAGACCATGGGGCCTCTATCAGACCAGGAGTGTTCTGGATTAGTAGTAAATGCTAGGCCTAAAGTAAGATGATTTTTTCCCCTTATGAAATTGGTTCTCAAGCTCTCTCCCATTGCTTTCTTCATGTCCCAAAATGTTTTATGCCTTTGTTAGGGAGGGAACTGTGATGAAGTTGGGAGGAAGCATCTCATTAGTTGGGTGTCACATTCAGGTAGAAGTGCCCCCAGAACAGGGCATTCACTTGCTAGCCCTTTTAAACAAGGATTATACTCCTTCATCGAATATCCCTCAAAGGGTGTTAGAGCCAGTAAAACCCAAAGGTGGGATATTGCAACCCCAGTGAACACCATTAATGCCTTCCCAGCCCAGACAAAATTAAATCCTGGGGTCAGATACCCTTGGAAAATGCAGTGTCCTACAAAGCTTAAAGTCCTTTGGGGAATATAGCCTCTACTGCAAAAGTCCTTGACTGTTCGAGTCACACCAAGCATACTGTAACACCTCAGTACTTCCAGGAAAGAGGACTACGGAGAAAATCATTTTGTGTAGACTGTTAGGGCTATAAATGAGGCTGTTGTCCCTAAACCCTGCCAGACTCTCTACTCACTCAATCACCAGGAAATATTTTAATGTTTTAAAGCTAAAGGATCCTTTGGTGGTATAGCAGTACATGCAGATTTATAAAAATTTACAGTGACTTTTAGGATCTCTCTAACAAAAACAAAAAACTTGAAATGATTACTTGTCTAATATCTTGATTTTCATGGGTAATCTAAAAATAACTATTAAAAATAAATTAGGTGGGACTGGAGCAGTGGCTCAGTGGTTACAGTGCTTGCCTGGCATGCTCAAGGACATGGGTTTGAACCCCAGCACCACGTGCACAGCAAGGTGTCAGAGTGTTGAAAGCCAGATGAAAAACTGAGTAGAATTGATTCTTTCTTTCTCTCTCACTGTCCCTCTCTGTCTCTCAAAAAAAAAAAAAATAGGTAAATGTAAGTGAAATAAATGCTTATGAGTGTTCTCTATGTAACCTAAAAGTTATATGATAGAGATAAAAAAATCTGCATCATTTGTAAGTTAAAATACGAAAACACTAATTACTAAATTCAAATCCAGTGCCCCCTTGGCTTCCAAACTCTATAAAAACTTATGCTTGGGTCTATTAAATATGTTTTCATAAATCTTGGATATATAAAAAAAGAGTTCAAAATTTTTTTCTTCCCAGATCCTCACTAAAATGTACGGTTACTAAAGGCTAAATTCTAGTTAGCATATGTAATTCCATATACAAAGAATATAAAGAAATTAAGCCATATTTTCATTTCAAACATATTCATATATTGAAAAATAATTTCATCTAAATTCAGAAATTGTGTAAGGATTCCTTTAAAAATCTAAACTTTAGGAAGGATACAGAGCAGAAAGAAACCAGCAAGTAGGAGAGAGAGATGCAAAAAGTCGTGGAGATGAGAACGTATTTGTGGTAAAGGGAGATTTAAAAGACAAGAGAGTATTTTGGGATGAGAAAGGATCTTATTGATGAAAGAAGATTTTGTCCTAAAGTGAAATGACTACTTTGTTCCAAAATGGAAAAAGAAAATTAAAGCAAGACACAGACAGTCTGAGAAAAATCACAGAATTTTGTGGAGGATGAAGCTTAAGAAAGAGATTTTGTATGTGTGATAAGATTAGTTATAATTAAGAAATTATATGAAGGATTTTCTAAAAAGCAAACTATGATCCATTGTTTTATTTTTTAAAGCAATAAGGTTTTCCTACAAATAGTAATCTGCTTTTAATAAAGTTTACCAAAACTGGCCTATGAAACAAAGATTTTGCATTTTTATCAAGACAATTTCTTATGGTGATTGCTGTCTTTGCTGGGTTTTTGATAATTTGGGAAAATGAATTTTAAAAGAATTGTGATTTCTTTAATATGTTTGTTTTAACATCTTTTAAATGATCACTTTATAAATGTGTTAAATCTGTTTTATAACTCTGGCTAAGATAAAAACTATTGTTTGACAATGATATGTGAGAAATGGTGTCGATATAAATATTGTAACAATTTTATAATATTTATAATAGAGGTCAGACGGCCCTGGTGTAACGCTGACGGTCGCGATTGTTGTCCTGCATACAATGAAAATAGTTGAATTTTTTCGTCGATTGCTAAGCTTTTGTCTAATTCTCACCGTGGCTGTGCTAAGACTTTTGTCATCCACAGTTTTGATTCTTTTCTGCAGCATTTGCAACCAAATTCATGGAAGACGCTCACACATACTCTTAAACGCTGTCTTCTGATAAACTTATTTTACAGACAAAATGGCTTTCTTTGATTATCTTTGGTGCAAGCTAAATTTGTTTTGCTCTTGTTAGTTTTCTCTTGTATCCACCCCCCCTTTTTTTTTCTTTTCCTTTTGAAGTCCTGGGGACCGGGGTCTCACATATGCTATGTGACCTCTCTTCCACTGAGCTAACACCCATAGCCCTTTATTTTCCTTTTAAGATGTTGTAACTGTTGCCTCTCCAAATTCTTTTTTTTTTAAGAGAGAGGGACAGTGAGAGAGAGAGAGAGAGAATAAATTTTTATTTAGTTTTTCATGTGGCTTTCATTGCTCCGACATGTCGTTGTATACGTGGTGCTGGGGTTCGAACTGGCATCATGCCAGGCAAGCGCTATAACCGCCAAGCTACTGCTCCAGCCCCTGGCTCTCCAAATTCTGCAGAAGTTACTAATAAAATGGTCTGTTCCAAGATGCTCGTTATCACCTGCAGAACAGATAAGATTAAACCTAACAACGGACTCAGGTAAGCTTGACCTAAGCCTCTTTGTTGCTTAAATACAGCTGAAAGGATTGATAATTGCCAATCATTTCCCTCCAAAGTGGGACCAGCTAAGACCAACAACAGGAATAGTGGTCTTTGCCAACAAAATCCTGGCAAATAAAAACAATGAAAACCTAACTATGCTGCTAATTGCTCAGCAAGATCTTCACAGAGACTCCCACAAAGACAAGAGAGGAACATAAGGAAAGTATGCAAGCTGTCAGAATCAAGCTGGGGTCCCTTGTGTCCAAAAATAAAGTCAGGAGGTGATAAAGGAAGGGTTCTTATGGATGAGAGTCTGATAATAACCATCACAAAAGATTTTTCCAGGGTCATAAGTTTATCCTGAGTCAATCTGAGCCTGGTCTAACTGACCTGCCATTAAAAAAAATAATACAGATCTTAAAATGTTCACAGCTGGGCTGGAGCGGTGGCTCAGCGATTTCGGCGCTTGCCTGGCAAGCATGAGGACCTGGGTTCAAACCCCCAGGACCACATACACAACCGAGTGTTGGAGCAACTAAGGCCATGTGAAAAACTCAATAAAGTTGTTCCTCTCTTTCTCTGTCTCTCTCACTGTCCCTCTCTCTTAAAAAAAAAAAAAGTTCACAGCTTAGAGTAGTTTCATGGACCAAGGCTCCGTGCACATGGCTCTGACGGGCCCTTTCACGGTTGCACTCCTGTGCTGTGTCGTCTCCATGGTGAAACTGACCTAGCCTCCAATCCTTGCTTCTTACTTACTGATTTTGCACTGGGGATGGAGCCAAGGGTCCTACACATGCTAAACACGTGCTCTACTTTTAAGCTACACCCCCAGCCTCTTTTTCTTAATTCCTTATGTTTTCATCATCTGGTGGAGGGAGGGTCCCAGCCTCCCTGAGAGTGAGTGCTTTCCTGCTCTCGTGTATCCTCAAAACCTGTAGAACAATAGAGAAAACGCTATCTGGGAATTTGTGTCACCATTGGTAGCATCTGGAATACTACTGTACAAGATAATAATAACAACAGCAACATCTTAAAGGAAGCCTTGAATGGTGGAATGTAACCTGGGAGTTGTTCCGTTTGTCATTTTGCCTACGTTCTTATCAAGGTCAAGCTTTCACTGCAATGTCAACCATCTGTCACCGAATAGAGCTAAGGCAAAAAGCAAGAGAATGCCCCAGGCTATGAACCAGGGAAACCACAGCTTCTTTTTTTTTTTTAATATTCAGAAATTTATTTGTTGAACAATCACACAAGCTTCTAACAAAATGATATAATATATAGATAGATAGATTCTGAAAATTAGATTTACCCCTAAGAGCCCCCCAATTACCCACCCTTATCCCTCCCCCCTCTTCCCATACATCTCTACGAATGCCTTAGGTTAGATGACATTACACCTTATCCGGATTTAAAACATGATACTAGACCTCCTTTCTCAATGGTCAGGATCTAGTTCCAGCCTCCATAGATGAGTGGAGACATTTGACCCCTGGTTCTCTGGGTTAAGCTGATTTTACTCAGCATGATTTCTTCCATAGCCATCCATTTACCTTCAAAGGCTGCAATATCATTGTTTCTAATTGCTGAGTAGAGCTCCATGGTATATATATATACCACAGTTTTTGGATCCATTCATCCAGTGAGGGGCATCTGGGTTGTTTCCATGATTTAGCTATTGTAAATTGAGCTGCTATGAACATCGATATTGCTGTGTTGCTGTAATGAGCTGATTCTAAATCCCCTGGAAAAATACCCAGGAGTGGAATAGCAGGATCGTCTGGTGGGCTCATCCCTCCCCACAGCTTTGATTCTAAGGCCTCCCCGTGAACGGGAGTGAGACACACTGATGTTACCAGGGACTCAGGCCAGAGGCTTGACCGGGGGTCCTAACAAGCTAAATTTGATCACCTGCTAAATTGAGAGTTTAATTAACAAAGAGAAAAATTGTGGTAAAGCAAGAAACGAATTTATTCATGTATTGGCCAAAACCAGGCAGACAGGCAGTCTAGAAATCTGTCTTCCCTGAACCAAAAACAGCTTTAGAAGCTCACAGAACCAAAGTGAGAAGCCAAGAGATATGCATATGTATATCGGGTCAGGCTGTGGCCTGCCAGAAGAGAGGTATACTGGTCGGGTGCCTCTAAATCTTTCAATATTAAGCCCCTCTGACACTCCAGGCCTTCGGGGCATGGTGACACTGTTCTACAGACAGGTGCTAACTTCAGCAGGTGTCAGCTCCAGTGCCCAAATGGTCTGGGATTGCTGTGAACCCTGTCTTTTTAAAATATGGATATTCATTAGATGGCTAAGCTAGTAACAACCTCAACATGTATGAATTTTTACACAAACAGGGGGAACCTTGCCTAGGATACCTAGAGATGTAGGGAGCGGGGCAGGAAGGGGAGAAGGATTAGGAAGGATATCTAGGAGACTGGAGGGAGGGAGTATGGGGGAATCAACTCAGAGGGAAGCCTCCAACTTCCATGAGAAGTCCATTTAACACAGGGGTTCTCCTGGAGGAAGCATAGAACCACAGGGAACCCATGGGGGGCACCCATGACATGGCATCAGCCGTGGCTAACTATGTGAATATACATTTGTTCTTGATGGTTTAATAATGATTCCCCATCGATTGTAATTCCATATTCAACTAATAATAAAAAAAGAAGAAAAATATGGGTATTCAAATCAAAATGGAACTGTGAATGAGGCACACATGAGTGGAAGACTGGAGGAACCATGGAGAACTCACTTGGGTGTCTCAGGAAGCCCACCCATGTCAGGTCTCAGGATGCAACACCTCCAAACATGACTGTATAAGACCAGAATATGCCACCCCAAAATAGCCTTCTCCGGCATATTTTGAGCTGGTTATTCTGAGAAACTGCAGACTCAGGAGTCACTCTGAAAAGTGAAAATTACATCCACGAAGGAAATCTACATTAGTAAAAGCATCTATCTCAGGCAAAGAACTGCGCCTGCTGACTACTACCTGAGGGCAGGAAATGCCACCCCTGAGCAGTGCTGATTCCTGGGCACCGAGGGCACTCGAGGTATCTGGGTGCAGGCTGAGGCTGTCGATGAGCTCTCTCGATCAGCCTAAGAATGGAAGTTCAGTCCTTGAGAATCTCGTCCTGGAAATCTTAGCAACCAAGGAAGATCAGCGTGGACCAGGGGACAGGAAACTGATGTCTGAGTTACCCAGATAAATGTGAGGATAACTCTAAGCCCAAAAAACCTGACTTTAAGGAAACCACTTCAAGTGGACCCCATTCTCAGCAGCACACCTTCAGGAGAGTCCGGCCAGTGCCTTTGCCAGGGAGCTGGGCTCCCGTGGCACATCCCCAACCTGCCTGGGGAGGACTGTGGTGGACTTTCACTCGTCCCTTTCTTCCAGAATAGCCTGATGCCATTGAGCCATGTGCCAAGTACCGTGCTAAGGGACTCTGTGTTAGGGACGTGTCCAGGAGTTAGTGACAGGTGACTGGTTTATTGTGCCTCGCATGTGTAATCAAGGTTCATCCATAGACCATGTGACAGGACTTCCTCTTTTCTGTTTTTAATTAGAAATGTGCCATATGGGGGCTGCAATGGTGGCTTGGTGGTTACAGTGCTTGCCCAGCATGCATGAGGACGCGGGTTCAAACTCCAGCACCCACTTATACAACTAAGTGTCAAAGCAACAAAAGCCATGTGAAAAACTCAATAAAAATTGATTCTCCCTCTCTCTCTCTCTCTCTCTCCTTCTCTCTTTAAAAAAATGTGCCATATAACATTTTATTTTATTTTTTCTTTCTTTAATTCTTTATTTAATTTGTCCACATTTTTTTAAAGAAAGAAGGGACACCACAAGAGAGAAAGAGAGAAGCAATTTTCATTCCGTTTTTCATGTGACTTGCATTCCTCCGACACTTTGTTGTGTACGTGGTGCTGGGGTTCGAACTCGTGTACCTGCGCATGCCAGGCAGGTACCGTAACCGCTGAGTCACCGCTCCAGCCCTGATTTTTGCACTATTTTATTGATGCATTAGAATTGTACGTAATGATGGGATTTGTTGTTACATATTCATGCATGTACACCATAGTTTTTCCTCTTTTTTAAAGGCTAATAATATTCCACTGCATGTGTATACCACATTCTGTTTATCCCTTCATCTAGTGGTGGACACTTCGGTTGCTTCCACCTCTTGGCTGTTGAGAATAACGTTGCAATGAACATGAACGTGGAGATATCTCTTTGAGATCCTGATTGCAGTGCTTTTGGATATATACCCAGAAGTGGGATTGCTTGATCATATGGTGGTTCTATTTTTAATTTTTTGAGGAACATCCTACTGCTTCCCACGGTGAGTGCACCATTTCACATTCCCACCAACGGTAAGCAAGTTCTTTATGTAGAACCTTTCCAATCATCAAGAGGTTGGCGTCTGTCACCTACAAAGTGAAAGTAAAATTTAATGGTTATATGCATTTTATCTTATTGGTATTCTGAGATTAATCTAGCGATTTCTTGTGTTAGATCACTTGTGTTTACTTATTTCAGTATTAAAGATAGAAACACATACATGAAAATACACACAAAATTTACAAATCATTTGTCACAATAATGCTGGAAGATATATCAGCCCTCAGGGAAACACCCTGTTATTCCTTTGGATATTATTACTTTTATTTTTCTTTCTTTTTTTTTTCTTCTTGATTTCTTTCTGATGTTTCCTTTACCTTATCCTTTTTGCTCTCTTGGTTTTTAGGTGAATATTAGATCTTATATTCTAACTGGGGCTGGGATTGAACCCAGGGCCTTTCGCCTGCTAACCATGTGCTCTCCCACTGAGCTTATGAACCCCCATCCTCACCTTTAAAATTTTGAAATAAATCTTTTTAACTTCCTGAAAAGAGCTTTAATACCTAATATACTTTTATAAACAAGTGGAACAAATCAGAAAGGTATTATTTCTGTTTGAAGATGATGTGATCTTATATGTAGAAAACCCTAGACTCCTCACACCAAACAAAACTATTAGCACTAATAAATTTACTAAAATTGCAGCATACACAATCAACACACAAAATCAGTTGCGTTTGAGTTTCAGAGATGTTTGGATGCCTACATTCATAATAACTGAAATATGAGCCAAACATCCATCCTCGGATGAACAGATAAGCAAAGCGTGCTATACCCGTACGATGGAATATTATTCTGCCCTGAAAATGACAGAGCAATTAAATATTATCGTAAGTGAAATAGGCCAGTCATAAAATAACAAATAGCTACCTGTGAGGTAGCTGCACAATCAAATTCACAGAGACAGAAAGTAGAGTGGTGGTTTCCAGGGGTTGGGGAAAGAGGAGAATGAGAACTTTTTGTTTAAAGGTATAGAATTTCCATTTTATAAGGTGTAAAAAGGTTGTGAAGTAAGCATAATCCAAGAGGTGTACACCGAGAGCTACAAAATATTGCTGAAAGAAATAAATGAAAGATATCCTATGTTCGTATATTGGAAGAGTTAGTATTGAGATAACAATATTCCCCAAAGGAATTTATAGATTCAATGTAATCCCTATCAAAATATCAATGACACTTGTCATAGGAATAGAAACTAAACCTAAAATTCGTATGGAACTATGAAAGCTGTTGAAGAGCGAAGTCAATCTAGAGAGACAACAAACCATGAGTCATCAAATTTCTTCAAAATATATTACAAAACTATCGTAATTAAAACAATAAGGTACTGACACGAAGGCAAACATACTGACCAATGGAACAGACTAGAAAGTCCAGAAATAAACCCAGGGAACCGCTTTTCAGCAGTGGGTGCCAGAAGGCACAATGGGGAAAGGGTGATCTCTTCAATAAATGGTGCTAGGAAAACTATCTATGTAAGAAAGAGGATGGAGTCTCAGCCTACACCATCCACAGAGATCAACTCAGTGTGAATTAAAGACGCTGTAGAAGTTCTAACAGAAGATCCAGTCAAAAGCTTCATGACACTGAAATAGATCATGATTTCCTGACTATGGGGAAAGCACAGGCAATGAATGTGAAAAATAGATAAATGGGACTCCTCAAACTCAAAACCTTCTGCACAGCACAGGAAACAGTCAGCCAAGTGAAAAGACAATGAAGAGATGGGAGAAAATGTCCACAGACCATGCATCCTGCAAGGGTTTAATATGCAGAAGCTAAAAATAACTGACACAGCTCAAGTGCAAAAACAACAAGCCAAAAATCTAATTAAAAGGGACAATCAGAGACAGGCATGCTAGCACACTGTTGGTGGAACTGCAGACTGGTACAGCCCCTCTGGAAAGAAGTGTGGAGAATCCTCAAAAAAACAAGGGATGAGCCTACCATACGACCCTGCTATTCCACTCCTGGGTATTTTTCCAGGGGATTTAGAATCAGCACACTACAGGGACACAGCAATATCTATGTTCATAGTAGCACAATTTACTATTGCTAGACTATGGAAACAACCCAGATGTCCCTCCCTGGATGAATGGATCCATAAACTGTGGTTCATTTATACCATGGAATTTTACACATCAATTAGAAACAATGATATTGCAGCCTTTGAAGGTAAATGGATGGCTATGGAAGAAATTATGCTGAGTGAAATCAGCACAACCCAGAGAACCAAGGGTCGAATGTCTCCACTCATCTATGGAGGCTGGAACTAGCCTCAATCAACCCTGTCCATTGAGAAAGGTGGTCTATTATCATGTGTTAAATCCAGATAAGGTGTAATGTTATACAACATAATACTTTTTTAGAGATATTATGGGAAGGGCAAGGGAGGGATAAGGGTGGGTAATTGGGGGGTACTCCTGGGGATAAATCTAATATCCAGAATCTATACACATTTTATATTATTTTGTTAAAAACTTGTATGGTTGTTCAATAATAAATTTCTCAATTAAAAAAAGTGGATGAGGGACTCGGATAGACATATCTCTGAAGAAGACATACAAATCGCCAACATGAATATGAAAAGATGGTCACCACCACTAACCATCAGGGAAATTGAAGTCAAAACCACAATGAGCTATCAACTCACACATGGAAGGATGACTGTCACCGAAAACACAGAAGACTAGTGTTGGAGACCTTGCACACTTCTGTTAAGAAGGTAAAATGGAGAAGCTGTGGAATACAGTGGAGAGTTTCCCCCCCAAAAATTAAAAAACAGAATGACCACATGATACAGCAATCCCGTTTCTGGGTATGTATCTGAAAGCACTGAAATCAGAATCGGGAAGACTTATTTGCATGCCCATGTTCACCGAAGCATTATTCACAGTACTGCGTGTGTGGATTCAGCTTGACATGAGTGTAGCCATCTTGAGTTGCAGCCTCAATGTTTCCCTAGTGTGACCCTACCTAGCTTTCCCGGCATAGTTTCCCAGCAAATTATACATAGACAAAACCATGAACATGATAGATTGAGCCATACAACCAGACCTTGGCTCCAAGACTGTGTCTAACTCGTTGATATTATCTTAAGAGAAACCAAGTACACTCCCGTATGAAGTCACTTTTGGCCCAACTCAAATCGCAGAGATCTGACTGGTCTTACTGTCACCCAAGGACCACACTTCCATCAGTAAATTGACTAATAAATCACATTCTGTGCAGTCCTGGATCTGACTTCCTCTTTCCTTGGTCTCATGGCTCCTTGAGGACATTCCTTATACACTAGCATTGGGTTGTTCTAGAACACTGCCATACGTGCCAATGCAAATTACCCTTAACAGCATTATACTAAGTAAAATAAACCTGTGATAGAAGGACAGATATGCATGACTTCATGTAAATGATGCATCTAAAGTAGACAGATTCAGCAAGGCAGGGAGTAAAATGGGGAGTTGCTACTTAACAAGTATAAAGTTTTAGTTGTGTAAGATGAATCAGTAATGGATCTTCTGTACCGCGTTGTGCCTACAGTTATACAATGCGTTGAAATTTTGTTAAGTGGATAGATCTTATATGAAGTGTTCCCACCAAAAATGCAAAGACGATTTTAAGTGGTTTGTAAAATACACTTTTAAATTATGTATTTTTACACATTTAAAGTGTACTAAATGAATAGAACAACATCAAAATCTTATATACAAAAATACTAATAATCAATTTCTCTGGAGAGGGTTATATAATTCTGAGAGGTAGATTTTTCACTCTTTCAAACATATCTGTTTATTTAATTTTTTTTATTTATTCGTTCAACATAGTCTTACCTGTTGGAGGGAATCATTGTTTCATATTCATGCATAGTTGGATATTGACAAAGTAAAATAAGGTTGACCCTAGTCCAGGATCTCCCCGCTTAGATCACTTCTGTTTCCTCTGCTTTACTTCCATGTTATAGAAAGAGATAATCATACACATGTATATTAATTTTTGAATTTTCTGATCTTCTCTGTCCTTGTAGTTGGGCTTTTTATGTGAATGCAGAGTTCCCAGCTGCGTTGATAACCCCCCTAAGGCTTCCCTCCCCTCCCTGCCTCCCTCCCTTCTCCTCCCTCCTTCATAGTTATCGTTCCCCCTACTTCTGGGAAAATTCACCTAAGTTGAGTTTTTTTTTTTG